>VZRS01005497.1:96793-120463 GCA_013398055.1 Ifrita kowaldi
CACTGAGCCGTCGGCGTGGCAGCATCTGCAGCCCGAGCGCCCGTGGCTGCTGTTCGGGCCAGTGGGTTCCCGAGGCTCAGTGCGGCCTGTGTTTGCCCCGCACAGGTCACCGCATGCGGCTGCCTGTCCCGCCGCTGCTCCGCCCGCCTGCCCACCGCCTCCGTGCCTTGGGCCGCCCGCCCGTACGCGCCCTCATGAACCTCCGGGAGCTCGTGTCTGCCCTGAATGACTTCGCATCCCCCGCTCTGGCTGAAAGCTGGGACAATGTGGGATTGCTGGTGGAACCAAGTCCTCCCCACACTGTGAAAACCCTTTTCCTCACTAACGACCTCACTGAGGAAGTGATGGAAGAGGCAGTGCAGAAGAAAGCAGACCTCGTTCTTTCTTACCACCCTCCTATATTCACACCACTCAAGCGAGTAACGTGGAAAACCTGGAAGGAACGGCTGGTGGTCCGAGCCCTGGAAAATAGAATCGGGATTTATTCTCCACATACAGCATACGATGCCATACCTCACGGAGTTAATAACTGGCTAACAAAGGGACTCGGTGAGATTCTGTTAAGAAGAAATTATTAAAGATGTATGCTGTTTTAGGTGGAATCTTTCCTTATTTTCCTTTCTTACAGCTTTTATAGGTGTGATTTGAGGACTGTTTTTTATTTTTCCCAATATTTTTATAGTACTGTAACTTTAAACACATTTTAGGAAATTTATCTTGGTGATGTATACCAGATACAAACACGAGAGGATAGTTTCAGATGCATGACTCTTCTATTGGATGTATCCAGAACTGGTGGAGCATATTTACTGTCCGCTGTGGTTGCAACGCTGAGACCACTGACTTTAAATCACCACCTTTAATTTATGAAGTACACGATCTCAATGTTTGCAAAGGATTTAAGCTATGTGAAATTATTTTAGATTTTTATCCTGTATTGTGGCTCACAGATGTGTCTTTTCCAGTCTGTCATACAAACTAGAAACTCTTTCTGGGTTTGTATAATATTTAGGATAAAATTGATGGCATTAAGGATGGCAAATAATATATATATCCATCAGCTTCATTGGACTTAAAATAGACTGTGCCTAATGGAGGCAGGAGAAAGAAAAGTCCTCAGTTCTGTCGGGGAAAAAGGATTTGAGTGCAAAATTTGCATCTTTGTACCACATCTCTTTAAGATATGTGCTAAATCAGTATTAGGATACTTTATCCTGCTTTATAAACCAGCAATCTTGTACTGTTTTCTCAGGTGCCTGTACTTCTGTCCCACTGCATCCATCAGCTGCACCAAGCTCTCCAGCTGAGGGCACTCACCGGGTAGAATTCTGTGCAGATGCTGAGCATCTGGATGTAGTGCTGCTCAAAATCAAAGACATCCCAGAGATCTCTTGTCTCACTACTCTCCCAGCCAGGTATCTGCTCCACTCTCTAACGTTGTATTCTTTCTGTTGTTTGAAACAGTAAGTTGCTGTAATTGTATTTTACTGTTCTAATCATTTTGTTCCTCTGTGCATTGCTGCTGTATTTTTCAGCAATGAGAAACTTAAGGAATAATAGTCCCTTTCTGATCAATCTACGTCATACTAAATGGTAATAGTGACTCAAGTCTAGCATCACATAGATTAGAGGTGTTAAAGAGTATTAACAGGAAATTTGATGAGGACAGTTGAGTTAAATGCCCATATTCGTTTCTTCCAAGACAGTGGACAAGTCTAGGCTATTACAATTCTACCTGTTTTTTTCCTTTCTCAGTGGTAGAACAGCCACTGGGATAGAATAATAATAATTACAGTGCCAAAATTTTATGTAGTTATTTAACAAGCATCAAGCGTGTCTTTCCTCAGGGTTGAAGGTGAGGAGCAAACACGGGTCAGTTTGAACTGCTCTCAGAAAGCACTGCTGGAGGTGGTGGCATTATTGTCCCAGAACAGCGTTCTTCATCACAAGACCGAGATTCTCCTGCTACAAAAGGTAACAAAATTACATACTACTTCCTGTCCATGAATTACTTGTGTGAGCTGAGTACCCTAAACACTGAAATGCAGTAGTGAGTGGCATCACAGCTTTCCAATGCTACCCCACTGCTCTAGAATACTGGCATGTGGGGATTTGAAGCCACACGTATTTTCCAAAGCAATGAAACTATCTATGTGGTCTGTACTAATTCTTAAATCAGTTCCAATAGCTGGCGTAGTTCGTATGTTACATTAGAGAACATCACACACACTTTTTTTTGTAAATGTAAATCTAGAAAATTAAAAAAAAATTTTTGTAAATTTTTTTCAGAGATGTTCCTGCATGCCCAATATATTCATCCTTCTATGGTGTGGAAAGCTGTGCAAGCATGTGGAGTCAGCTTTCTGACAGTAATTTTAATTTTTTTTCAGCCTCTTCTTCCCCATACCGGGATGGGACGCCTGTGCACCCTGAGCGAGCCACTCTCCTTGTCAGACGTAATCGAGCGGATCAAAGGCCACCTGCAGCTACCCCACGTCCGCATAGCCGTGGGAGCGGGCAGGACACTCGGTAAATGGGCCTGCCAGTCACACTGCCTGCTGGGACTGCCACTGCAGGAGCACAGGGAGCATGAGTGTGTGTGTGACAGTGGGAAACTGACTTTAGCAGGTTTCCTTCCAAGTACTGTGAAGCACTGTTAAGAAACAGCATCTTAGAGTTTACAGTCATATGAAAAGAATCTCATCTCTGTTTTTAATGGGATTCTGTATTATGCTGGTTGATGTGGTGAAGAAGGGACAGCACAAGTTGAATGAAAGATAGCCATTTTTGTAATTTATATAATGACTAAGTTTTTTTTTTTCCTGCCCAGGATACCAGGCACAAAGGTGTGCTGTTTGACTGTATGTTCCCTTTTGTGACTGAATGTTAAAATTCAGAGCACTTTAAGAGTAAGACACTTTATGGTATCCTTATGAACACATAACCGTGGTTTTGATGAAAGGTAAGGCAAAGAAGGTGAACTAGCTCAAACAATGGGGTCATTAGTAAGATACAGAGTAAATATCCTCTTATCCCAACTACCTATCCTAATCTCCAAGGAGCATAGCTACTAGAATTTGTGGGAGCAAATTTGTTGAGAACTCTTTTTAACTTAGGCAGAATTCTTATCAGAAGCTGACAATTGCACTAAAAAATCCCCAAACTACTTCGAAGCCTCTATGGTGTGGCATTGAAGTGGTGTGACTCCACTTAAATCAACAGTAATTGCAAGCCAACATACTGTAAAACCTTAACAGATTTTGAAAACTGTGTTGTGTGTCCCTTCTCCTTAGTGAATGTAAGGTATATGAAGTATTAAAATTCATGTCACTGTCACATATATAGTAGCTTGGAATTAGCAATGATAGTAAATGGACAAATTTTTATTTGCATGGAGCAGCTTTCTGCTTGCATTAAGACTGGCCACCTGAGAGCTGTTAAGTTAAGAACCAGTATATCTCAGAGGCAAAATGCTGCCTTAGTAGCATCATTAGTTGGGAAACCAGTGATGGTGCAACACAAGAGTCCTGGAAAGAGTAGCAACCTATTAAAGGGTTTGGAAACCTAACTAACACCTCATGGGAGAAAGGCAGCCATTAGCCAGCCTCTCTGCTGGAGTTTTCTGCAAAGTTTCCTGCCCCTTGAAAAAAATCTACCCATCACAGAGGATTTTGCTGTATTGTCAGAGATATTACAGGCCCATGACTTTCAAACTGACAGATGTGTCTCTTCTTCCAACAAATTTATGTTGACCCTAAAATCAAAGTAGTAGTTAACTGAAACAATTACTAGCAATACAGACATGAGGGCTGAACAAAGGGGAAGGAGTTTAACTGTGGTACCTTTTTTCCTGCAGAATCACCAGTGAAGAAAGCTGCTCTGTGTGCTGGTTCTGGGAGCAGTGTCCTGAAGGGAACGGAAGCTGACCTCTATCTCACAGGTAATAGATTGCTCATTATCTCATTATCTTTATAAAAATAGTCATTAGAGAAAAAAAAACAAATAAACCTCAGCAAAAAAACAAGAGGATTGACTGGCTGTTGAAAGATTTGGCCAGAAAGAATTACCTGTTATTTATAATTGAGAATCAATCAGTTACTTATTGGAATGACAGACTAACATTAAAGTAGATGTAACATGGATCAAATGGCAGTGTGGCACAGTGAAAGATATTTGAATTAAAACATTGCTCTACAGCATTTATTTCAACACAAAATTAGTGTTGATGGCAGTGAGTTGCAACTTCCAGTGTGTTTCTCCTTTGGCAACATGTATTTTCTCCGTTGCTTATAGAATTCCCTAATGGAAAACAGAAGATAATATAGCCTACAGAACCTTCCAAAGAAACTCCATAGCATGTCTGACCAAAGGGACACTTAGTCCATTATTCTCTCTTCCAACAGTGGGGCAGCTATTCCCTGTGCCTCAGCAATGTGAAGGCTGCCTTGTATTCTGTAGGAATCACTTCCCCTTCTCCCCCTTAAGTGTAGCCCTGCAGAGCTGACCCTCAGGCTTCCCAACTGCTTTCCTCCATCCTCTTCCAGACCACACTGAGCATTTTTATTTTCTGCCCAAATTGGCAAAATTTATGACTATTCAGAGATGGCAAGGAATTTCTGTTGTTTTGTCTCAGCTGTATACAGAGATACCAGCTGAAAGTCTTTCAAAGGACCCTGGAGCAGGAGTGTTCCACGTTCCTACTGAGCAGGTGGTGGTGCATTTCCGCTTACGGCCTAAATTCCATTACATCACTACAGCTTTTAGCTAAGATTCTCCATACATTGCAGAGACCTGGTTACCTGAACTGTACCATTAGTGATCTACATGACATTTCTTTCTCAAAATGGCAGGAGAGATGTCCCACCATGATGTGCTGGATGCAGTTGCCAATGGGATAAGTGTTATTCTGTGCGAGCACAGTAACAGTGAGCGAGGCTTCCTGTCAGAGCTGCGTGACGCACTCGCGATCCACCTACAGAACAAAATCGACATCATTGTGTCTGAGAAAGACAGAGATCCTCTCCAGGTGGCATAGGGGGAAAAAAATGGAGAGAGAAAATTCAGTCAATTGTAGTATCTTGCACAGACATGTCCCCCTGCAGAGCTTAATGAAAGTGCTTTCAACTGGTCCAGAACAGAATGATTGTATTATATGGTCCCTCAAATTTTGGGGTATATTTTGTTATGTCAGAAAAATAAATGTTTGTTTTGGAATACTAAAAGCTCATTAACTCAATTACTGGACTGCACTTGAATAAATTTACTGTTACTGCTTAATGTTATTAGATGCATCTGATAACCATGATACTCAATTACTGGTTTGGGTAAAATAAATAAAACCTGACTTATCTCTGGATTTAAACTTACCTATCAGTTCTACCTTACTGCAGTTATGTTAAATCATGTCACTGCAAGTCACTGATATTTTACCTCATAAATTTCAGAAATAGTTAATGAAAGGATGGAGATCAACTGTTTGCATTAACAGTTTTACTAAGGCACCGCTCAGATGCTAATAGAGAACACAAAGCAAGTTGTTGGTACTAGTATTCAACGCACGATCTACCACTAATGCAGCTTTAAGGCTTTTCAATAGAGGGACTCTCAAAAAAAGCTTTGGAAGGTTAAAACTCAATTCCTTAACAAAGCTGTAAATTCATGTGCCTTTGTTATTTTCTTTTACAAACAGTTTCTGTAACCGTGGCTTTTAACTACAGGATTACTAAAACTGAACAAGTAGTATTTTCACCACTGATAATGAGTTTTATTTTCCAAGTTAGTTTTTTCTGTTGTGACTTTTTTTTTTTTTTTAAAGAAAACAGAAATCTCACAGTAGCATACCCTACCATCTCTGGATGGCAAATATTTCATTAGAAATTTGGAGAGATCTTAGAACTGTCCTTTTAAGTTAATAAAAGTGGCTCATCAAGCAATGTCTCTATCTAATAATTGCATGTCTTGTTCCACTTAAATGTAAGTGGAAAGAGATGACTGCTGGTATTATCTGAAGCTACCTAGGATATATAAAGGTCATCATTCTTACCAATACCATGAAGGCACCTCAGTATGCTGAGAATTGAGAAGCAATTTCTTCTTTCCCAAGTAAAGGACCTATATGAAGAATCAAGTTGCTGGTGGGGTAAGTAGGTGCTCTGGGTTTCTAATACAAAAGTCAGGCCATACATCTCTCTTGCTTCTGTCAGTGAGGAGCAGATGAGGTAACTATTATGCCATGGGATGTTTTGGTTCTCTTCAAAAGCTATATACTGATATTAAAAGGCAGGCAAACAATTCTTGATTTTGGTATAAGAAACAATGTAAAATATTTCTACTAACTAGTTTGAAATCTTCTGTGCAGATATTTGACATAATAATGAAAATGAAGATTTTGCATAATTGCCACAAGGATCTCTATCTTCCTATAACATAAAAAGATTGTGGAAGACAAGACAAGCTAATGAAAATTAATAAAGTACTTTATTTGATTGATTTGAACTATTAAAACACTGAGCTGTAACACAGCTACCAAATATTAGACATACAGAGTCCCTTGAAGTCTGGCTGGCAGACTATGGATGATGGAACTACAGAGCTTCCTCCCACATAACTGAGAAAAAAAAGAATTGAAGAAAAGATGTCAAACTTCAGCAGTCTCCCAACCTCTAAGGGCTTAAAAAAAGGGAGAGCTTCTAAGTGGCATTTAAGGCCTCCTCCAGCATCAGTGGACACTCCTGATGTAAACAATATAAATATACAATCAAGCTTTAAAAAAATAAAAAAGCTTCATAGCCCCTTCATATTCCTGGACTGCACCTTGGAAAGTAGCAGGCAATGACTTGAGTCCATCATAATTTCAATTATCTAAATCTTGTAAAAGGATGTGAGTTTGGGGCAAGTCCTTCAATTTTATTGCCAGAATTTACTAAGTTACCCACAGCATCCCAAACCCACCAGTATTCTCCTCTCCTCATGTAGTCAAGGCAGGTCTCGTAGCATTATAAATCTTGTCTTCATACACTGGAAGCTAGTTTTGTCTAAATGGTAAAGGAGTACTGAATAGCACTCAGTTGAGAAAAGTTGCACCACTAGGACAAATTAAAGCTCTTGACCATCTTGTGATTTGCACTTCCCAAATAAATTGCTCCAATAAAACCCTCCTGTCTGCTGAGGTAGAGGGCAGAAGGCACAATCTCACTGAGTTTTTCTGGCTGTAAGGTTGGCTGCACAGTTAGGAAGGCGGCGTTGTCTGAGCTGAGAGACAAAGCAGATAAATCCAACTAGAATGCAAGAGAGGCCTTGCTTACAGAGGTCATCATTCCAAACTACCCGAAGTAGTTGAACAATGAACAAGATTCATCAGAATTATTACTTATCAGTGCAGCAGCTGTGAGGTTGGAGAAAGAGACCTGAGCATAGGCCCCTCTCCAGCAGCCATTGAGAGCAATTGCTGTAGACATTGAGACGTTACACATCTTCATCCTCTTTCTCTAAGAAGTCGGTCAAGGTACTGTCATCGACAGGAATTAGTAAGTATTCCACACCATCAGCTCCCTGAGAACAGACATGCACAGACATTGTTAACACCAGTGTACAGTGCCAGGCAAGCCACTAGACAGCACTGCAATGCTAGCATTTATATGCAATGCACAAATGCAGAGAAAAGTCACTTAGTGAAAAATCTTCTGCTGGGTTATGCTTGTCTGACATTAAAAAGCTCCTCAACACAGTGTTCCCATATCTTGTACTGCTATACTGCCTCATTATTATGACAAGTCTGCTTTCCTTCCTTACGGAAATACAGGTAATACTACTGGAAGCAGACTGGCAGGCTCCACAGTCCACTACTTCTCACAGTCTTCAAGAAGACATGTAGGCTGCTGAATAACCAAAGCACGCTGTGTTTCTACAGCCCTCTATCCATGTAAAGGGTGTTGACAAATTGGAGGCATGGGAAGAGCTGCAGTTACAGAATTTCAGCCCCTTGCTAGTTCCTAGGTGCTTAAAACAATACAGCCTCACTTAGTAGCAAGTAAGCATCTTTTTTACTTCCAAGTGTCTGAACAACCAGAATTCTTCCCTGGACTTACCCGCTTGGTCCGGATGAGCTTGTGGTCCCTGAATTCTGTCAGCTGTGCCCTGAGTGTCAAGTCACTGTTCACAAGGAAAGCCTCCCGACACTGCTGGTAAAAGTCATGGAAAGACAGCCCTGGAGACAGAAAAAGGCAGGAACAGGAAACTGAAGTAGTAAGATTGTCAGGTTTTCCAGGTATAATACCACCTATCATCCACCTGAAAGTCTTGCTTTGGCTTAGACCACAGTGGTTACAGTAACATCACCTCATGCAAGTATACAGCCAAGGTAATACTTCAGTAATTAATGGAAAACATCTGGAATTAACATTCCAGTCACCCTGTTGCCTAATGGAATTTTAATAGTACTTTAAATGCACTTCCTAAAATGGTTAATCTCTCTTAATTTCCAACTCCTCTATCTTGCTTTCTTTACCATTAAAATGTTATTCATATCCACTGCAACACTTATTACAGACAAGTGACAGAATATTCCACAGGTATCCTAGAAAGCAGGGATACATCAGAAGTCATTTAGATAGCACCTTTAAGTGCAAGTTATGCAAATTCATAGTCTCCATTTTAATTTTTTTTACTCCACAGCCCCCCAGGAACGGTCTCAGTCATGTCTAAGCATGTAAGAGTCAGTCCTTCAGGACCAGCCAGTCTATTGATTTCCTGTCTGAGTCAGACACAGTGCCACTAGAAAGACACTGAGCCTCACTGAGCCAACTGTCCCAGCACTTCTGTTGCTGGAGATGTAACCTGTATACCAAAACCCAGGGCTGCTGTGAACAGCAAGAGCCTAAACAGATGAGAAAAGCTTACCTGGGTAAGATGGATTGTCCTTTTTCTCCAGCTGGTGCTGAGCAAGCAGTCTGAATATCCCCCTAAGAGAAAGGAGGAAAATAATCATAATTAAAAAACAACCCAAAATTCCCACCATTAGAAAATATTAACTAATTTTGCCTTATGCACAAAGACCTGGTTGTGAACCTCATCACTGGGCAAGGTTTGCTACCCAAATGTCGTTCACTTAAAGTAACCAATCAACTGGAACCCAGGTCCTGCCATCTTCATCTCGAACACTCTGATCAGAAAACACAGATTGTAAGGACTGGGTCCTTGGCAAGTTCTACTGTGAAGTCTAAGAGTGTCTTACCTGGCATTGAGAGTGAGGCTATGCAGGACATGCATTAGGGAGCTCAAAGCCAAAGATCCAGACTGTTGTACTAAAAGTGAGTTCTCATAAGATGTTTCTTCCACATAAGGACTAAATGTGGTTGTTTCATACCAAAGCCAGTTATAAAGGCTCAGCTTTGCCTGATCCCACACTAGACAGAGAGAAAAGAAAGAGCAGACAAAATTGGGATGTTTATATTTTCTAAGGCGTTAAATAAGCAATATTAAAATGCACGTAGTTCTGCTGCAGGACTGAGGAAACAATGTATGCTTGTGAAATTCACATTACATAGACCCTGATAATTGCAGTTCCAGTAAGATAAATTCCCTGCAACAAAACATTTGCAGGCATCCCTTTTCCATAGCAGCTTCATAGATACATTATAAATCCTTCCAGAGTCAAGAGTATGCAAACAATTTCTGGCTGTAGCTGGAGGCTCTGCCTAGAGAGGGGGTAAAATAGCTCAAACAAGACTCTTCTCAGAGTGTGTGCAGATTCCTCCCTTGGGTGGGGACGCCCCTCAAGGTTACTCCTAGAGGCTGAGCTGAAGATATCTGCCCGTGGTTCTTGGTATGGGTGAGTAACATCAATCTCTACTTGTATTGTTTTTACTAGCTTTAATGTAATTGCTTCAATATTGCTTCAAAAAGAGTGAACTACACTAATAGTTATAGCTACCTGTACTGTGTAGTAAATAATTCTGATTAGGATCTTTTAGACTAATCATAATCAATATAAGTAAATAATTTATTTAAGTATGTTTGCTTTGCCATCCTTAATTCTCTGAGACAAAGGTTCAATTACACCTATATAATCCTTTAACATAAACCATCCACTAAGTCTGGGGCTAAGACTGGTTCCAGCCACACCTAAATCCTTTCTGTGAAGGAGTTTAGAAAGGAAGCGGGTCCTTTCTGCACCTCCTGGCTCAACAAGAGGGCTTCTCTAATAAACTTTATCTAAAGCTCCCATTTTGCCCACAACACTGACTGATAAAAGAAAATTGTTTAGATGCAATGACAGACATAACATCCAATCTCCAGTTCAGTAAGTTCCTAAAATCAAAGGGTGCCAAAAGCTAGGAGTCTATTTGTGTATTATGATTAGTGGTATTTCTCAGTATCTTTATACAGTTTTGGTTCAGCACAGCCACACTCCCAATCAGGACTATAAATACATTAACAGATCTGTTCTACACATCAACAGTAATACATACTAAGTAATAGTAACACACAGTAAGCAATACATGAGCTCATGAAACATGCTTAGCAGCCCCAAAGCAGAACACAGATCCTTCTCTTTTCTAGATCAGGCCCAAGGGAACTCACTGAGAGGAGCATTGATGTGATCGATAGAGGCAATGAGGTAAATGCTAGGCAGGGAGGATAACTGTGCAAGGATCTGCTGACTTCTTTCTCCTCTCAACATGTGGCTGTCCAGGTTATGAATGAGGACATAGAGCTCTAAAGATGAATCTGCAAAGTCAGAAAAAACAGCAGTGAACCAATCAAAGAAACTGCACACAGGCTGGTTTCCCATTCCCAGTGCAGCATAGTACAAATCTATTCCATCACTCCAATATCATCTTCCTTGTCACAGCTTAGTTTGAACCTATACTGGGTGTTTCTGAGCACCTAAAAGGGTTTTTCTCAATTTGCTGTCATCACAGCTACGGGGTTGGTTTTTTTCAGTTTAAGCTTTTCTGTTATAATCCACTTTCCACTTGCTCACAGCTTTACCAGGAGTTCTCCTTTTAGCTGTGATTTTTTTGCAATTGAAAGCCATTGAAATATATTTTAGAATGGAAGTCTAAGCACAGTTTTTTCAGCTGCTTTTGATTTACACAACTGGGATCTTTAAGCTCCTCCTCACAGTAAAAATGCATTTTCTGTTCAAGGTTGGATCCAAAGCATAACTTCATTGAGAATTTTAACGAGTTCTGAAAAAAAGTTACAGAGACCTAGCTCAGATAATGCAAATGACAGATGGTAAAGTTTCCAGCTAGCTTCTTGCTGCTGTACTTATCCCTGGGAACAACTGTTTCCTGAGTCCAGAAACAATTCTAGAACTGTAACCAGTTTTTGTGCAAATCAATACGTACTTGACTGCCAATGGAAACCATCCAGATCAGCTGTAGTGTACTGCAAGACTGACTTACATACATTCATACATACATTCAGGTGGGAACTACTGTCAACCTTAGTCCCACCAGAAATACTCACAAGGTAATGATGAAAAACAGAATGTAAACACTGAAACACCAATGCCGTGCACAATTAAGATTCTGTGGCAATTTGTGTATGAATATGCAAGCAGTAAAGCAGACATTCAGAAATAATTCAGGAAGCATTCTGTGAGGCAATACCTGTTTAATTTTGCTTTTGAAACCAACTCTAACCTGCTGTCCTGCTGTAAATCATTGTCTGTGGTAGCAGATTACATGGGGTTGTTACATATGTATGTACACATATATTCCTGAGGCATGCATGTTTTCATATGTTGCATAAATTACAAGCAAGAAAGTATACTAGCTACAATACACTAAGAAACTGTAACTTGCATGTATAAAAAGGATAAGGAAAGAAAATGTCCAGGCTCTCTTAACAGTAAGTAGACTCTAACATTTTTATGCATAAAGTTAGTCATTTTACCTTCTTTAAATCTTTTAATAATAAATTCAAGTTGGTCAAGGGGGCTGCGGAAGGTCCCTATATGGTCCAAAACCTCCTCTGTGATGGAGTTGAGAATCTGAAAAAGAAAACGGGAGCTTCTTATGAAGGGCTCTGACACTAAAGTGCAGAAAATCTGAAACTGAACCCTCAAACGCCTTGGAGAGACAATCTGATTTTTACCATAAAAGCCCTAAAACAGCGAACATAAACAAAAAAATGATACCCCTTTTCAAAACAGTGACATAAAACAAGGCTTTAGAGTGATTAATATCTATTAATGACAGAAAGTACTGGAATCCTTGGAAAATGCACAGGATAATTTCTTCAGAGTATTAAAAGACAGAGGAACAGTTCTTCGTCCAGACTCTGTTGCTACAGGATGCAGCAGGTTTCTGTAACATTTTACATTGAAATACTCTAGAGGTATCTGTAACACAGGATGATTACATAAACCCACAAGCTTTTCCCACACTTACAGATCTCACAGTGATGCTGGGGAAGTATCCATTAACCACCAGGTGAACAGAATCCTGGAGCAGAGAGGTACGAAACTTCTCCAACAGATCACGCTTTGAGCCCAGTCCATAAAGCACAATATTGAAACCCAAGCTGCAGAAAAGTGAGCAAATACACTGAATCAAAAAAGCACAAGTCTGGTTTTAGGTCCATACATTCATTAAGCAAAATGATCCATTGCAATCTTGGTTTTAAAATTTTCACATTTTGTCAACTCCAGGCTTACCTTAAGCTTACAGCTGATAAATAAGGTTAGCTACAAGGAATCTGAAACCTGGCAAGTGCATCCTAGAAAAAGAACAATTTTAGCAGCCTAGAGGCTCACAAATTTAGCAAAACATCTATGGAAGAAAATGCTGTTGACTAAGAACAGAATACTAGATCTACAACTTCAGGTAAGAAATGGTAATCAACATTCACATGCATCCCCTCACCAGTGATTATATTACATGTTTACTACAGGTCACAATAATTACAAGAAAAAAAAGCAAGTCTCATACTGGTTTTCCACTCTGATCCTCAGGCACAATTTCAAAGCAAAATTACTCTATACTCATGGATATTTCTTATCCTAATTGTTCCACAGAAAAAGAGGCAGGAAAGCATAAAGAGAGCATGGTATGGAATTGTAGAGACCCAGAAAAGCTGACTTCAGTTGCAGCCCTCACCCTCTCTCAGGCCTCTATCATCCCTATGATGTGGGAAACGCTCATTAGGCCTCAGCCTTGATGAACTGCACCTATACTAAACACCTCTCCAGCTTATCAGAAACATTGTCTGTTCCCAGGAACTAACATTGTCTAATGAGCACCTGTTTTTTAATGAGCACCCTTGAAACTTATTTTTCTTACCTGAATAACAATCCAAGTGGAATAATATTTCTGTTGCTGAGCCTTTAAAGAAAGTTACTGACTCAAACTGTGGGCAGGATGAAAAAATTACTCTGCCTAAAGCCCACTGTCCTGTGTCCCTATAAAAGCGGTCTCAAGTGAGACCCTTTGAGCTCTCCATTATGGGGGGCTGATGCATACTAAAGCCCACTCTCTAAAAACACTGCAAGCAGTGGTCCAGAGTGAGATCTTTTTGAGCTCTCAATTCCCAGATGGTAATTGGCTGACAGTATGTCTCAAACACCAATAGCCAGGTGCCTGTGAAGCCAACCAAGTAACAACAGACAAGAATTGCTGGTAATAACCAGCTACTGGTACTAACACTGTGAGAAAAATTTTGGCTGGAGAAGGGGGCCCAGGTGGAGATAGGGCAGCACTTTTCCATGAGAAGAACAACAACGAAGTACAGTGCAAGCACAGGAATGATTGGCAGGAAGTGGACTTGGACTATAAGGTGGGACTGGGACTACCAAAGACCCCCAAAGCCTTCAGGCCCATTTCCAGAAAGGCCTAAAAGAACAGACTGTACATAACTAACTAGCATAGAAAGGGAGAAACCTTGTCCATAAAAAGGCAACCCCCCTGCACAAGTCCAGGCAGTGCCCCCCAGACCCTGGACATCTCATCAGCTGAACCAATACAGCTGGATCATTAACTTATCACCTGGATCAATGCTGAATCCAGAATCAGCATCCCCTCAGCTGGCTCAATGCTGGAGCAAGGGCTGGTGATCTCTTTTTCACTTTCTAATTAATCTCTCCTCTTTTAAATTAACCTCTTCAGTTTCTCTTTTCCCTTCACTCTGCCCCTTTATCCAAAACCCAGTGCCATGTGCCTATATAGTAGGTCAGGGACTAACATACCAATTTCCATGCCAAGTGTATGATTTACTAATAAAACTCTCTGATTGTTTGCGGACCCTCGGGCTTCTGTCATTCCTTTCGACCAATGACCATTTTTGAATCTTAAGCATGTCTTTACTCTCAGGGATGGGTTATCAGAGGAATCACAAAGCTTTGTTTAGGTTTGAAAAGAAGGAAAAGCATTATCTTGATCAGAAAGAAGAGTATCAGGTTACTCAAATAGCACTGGGCAAAGGTAAAGTGTTCAACAGCTGTCATTGCCTTCACTGTCATCTAGGGATTTGTTCCTTCTGCCCTGCCACATACACCTCTAACCATTTGCCCAGATCACCAAGCCACAGAGAGCTCCTCCTCTTGCAACTCTCCAACTTTCAAAGCTGATGTCTTTTTCATGCTCTCTGTCCCTCCCCATGGACCACAAATTTCCTTAAACTCCACTCCCTTGAAAACACTTCCAAGAGGCTTTCTCCTCACCAACACTGGCTCCAGCCTCAGCACTTGACTTCTGAGCTGGTGGTCTGCCTTCTTTAAGGTGCTTCAGAATCCCACAAGGTCTCTACAGTTCCATTTGCTTTCCTGAATGTTCACCTTTCTCCTTCCCATGAAGATACACACAAAGCCAAACAAAATTTATACTGCCAGTGTTTCCAAAAGCATTAAGGTTTCTTCATGCCCAGATCATTAGTACCACAAGCATTTACAGTTAACTGCTACACCACTGGAGATAGCCACAGACTGAAGATGGTGGTGGTGGGATACTCACTACTACTTGCTGCTGTAAACAAAAATGATTCCTCACAAAGGACACTTTTCTCCTAATTCATTTTCCCTGTTCTTTCATTATTCATGTTCCCTGTTTGTGAGTGCCCTCTAGCTTGGTTTAGAGAGGCACAGGTAAAGTAGCCAGGTAGAAGGCAATTTCACTGCACTTCAGGCATTCAGTTCAAGGAGTTAATCAGATCTGATTCGGTCTACAGGAAGCACTGAACTAAATTAATGTCACCTACTTCTAAAATCAAGCAAAGAAAAAAAGTTGCTCCTTAATTCATCCACAGGATGTTACTGACATGAGGGTAAGTTCATTGGCAGTGCCTTTTTACTAAGTTTCTTCAGTGATTCTCCTTGGATACTTACTGTAATTGCAGCATCCACTTGGAAAACAAGGATTCATGTTGCTGGTTAAGGTCTCTAATTTCAGCAGCATAGGCAAGGGGAGCTTTTTTCAAAAGATCATGCAGTGTTTGCTGTGTTGAGAAAGATGACAGTCATTCAAAGCTGAGAAGAAACAAGAGATATACCTGGTGTCCTTAAAACACCCTCTACCATGCTCCCTTATCTAGAGAAAATAGTTTTCATTGTCGGTGCACTCAGTTTGTGGTTAGTTTTTTTTTCCTTCCCAAGAAGACTCCCCTAAGCACGGTTTTGCTACTGGAGACACAAAGCAGAGATTAAGTAACCTTATTATGAGAAATGGCAGCTAGACTAGGACTAGAACAGACCCCACACTGTGTATTTTTCTCTTCCTGCTGAGTATGGGAAAACCACTACAGGAAAAACGAGGATACACAGCACCAAGCACTGTACCAAGAAGATACAACATCACATCCCTGCTAATGGGAACAAAGGCTCCAATCAACACGCTTAGCAATGGTTCAGGTGTTTGTCACTACAAGAGAAAGCTCAAAATCCCCACCATTTAAAAAAAAATTCAGCAGAAAGGAAATAATTTGCAGTTGATAGCTCAGTGTAGAAAAAATATTATTGCAAAAGCATCAAGAATCGAAGGATTAATTCAGCTTTAAAGGTATGCTGTGATGCTGATGTTTAAACAGCCCAGTAGCATGATAGTCAGCATCAAATCTACACTGGCCTCTCTTTCTCTTCCATTTTAACAGCTTTGCTTCCCACCCCCTTGCAGTAGAAGACAGTTTACACTGGAAAGGCAACTGCAATGTATCAGACAAAGTACTGAGAGACAGAACCGCTAAGCCTTCAACTACTTTGAAGCCAGTAGTAGCTTTAACACTGTAAGCCTTGATTTCCTTCCAGAGCTGTTATGAAAGAACTTGTTAAGAATCCAGATGTTTCTCTGGGCAGCAACTCCAGACAACAGCAGGCATCAGGCAGTCTGCATATATGCCATCTTTTAAAACACAAATACAAAAAGCAGTCACAGACACAAGAGCTCCAGGTATTCTACACAATTCCCTGACATCTGTCCTTGTAGGGTACAACTGCTTGCTTTGAACTGTCTTGTGGAAGTGGCATATGGAGAAAAATAAAGTAATTCAGTCACCACAATTAGACTATTCCTGTCTCCTAGAAACTGCAAAGGGACAAAGTACATCTAACAAACTAGGTGCCAACATTTAGAGCCATCCCAGTTCTGCAAGTGGCCTGACCCAGTAATATTCAGATGAAATCAGCTCTCTTGATTTCCTCTACACATAAATAGCCGAGACAGTTTGTAATTTCCCCTACCATTTCACTGAGAAAAACGTTTTGAAGCAAATCTCTACAATTCTGCTTCTCCCTCTTCTCCTCCCCCAAAAGCAAACTTTAGCCTTTTCTGGTAACTACAGTTTTCAGCTGCAAGCTCACCTGATAGTGCCTTCTCCCTGCATTTTCCCTACTGTCTCAGGTTCAAACAACTGGGCACTGTTCCTGCTCAGAGAAGCAGTAGAAAACATAACTACTTAAATTGCTACCTAAATCAGCGTTACCACTGACCATGTAATCAGCAGAAATAAAGTGAAAACAGCAACATCAGGAAATTTTGATGAAGAAAATCTTCATCAAAGAAATCAAAAACTCTGAGAGTTGTGTGATTCACTATGAACTGTACCTGATTCAATCTTCTTTTCCGAAACTTCTGCAGTGTTCGGTCTGAAGTGAGCACTTTGGAACTACTGTGAGCTTCAAAGTATTCCTCCACCAGGTTGCCCTATAAAAGGACAGCAAGATCAGCAACACTCCTGCTATCAAGCTACCCTCTCCCTAAGATGGCCAATATGAGACAAAAAAGGATGAACAGAAAGACAGAAAATATTTGCAAAAATGGCTTCTATAGCAGCATTCTGCCAAAGCTAACCTGGTCAGATGATTCTTTCCTGAAGAGAGAGGCAGAAAAGAGATTCTGAGAGAGATAACATAACAGTAATTCTTAGGTGGTGTGGGGATCCCTGGTGCTGGAAGGAAGTAAGACAATTAAGCTGAACACCAAGCCAAAACAGTAATGTGTGCTCCTTTTGGTGCTACAGGAATCAATTTCTTCATCCTGTCTCAATACAAGGTCTCCTGCTCCAGGGACATCTTAGACTTCTCCTTCTGAAGCTGCTAATGATACAAACTGGATTAGCACACAGGTTCACATGGCACCTGTCCAACACGGATTACTCAAAAGTACAGCAAAAGCCAGCCCAGCTGGTCTGATCTGAAATGAGTTTAGCCGTTTTTACCCACAGTCAGGTGTGGTCACTAACAGCTTATTGTCACTATACATCCCTTCCATGTTTGCTAGCTCAGGGGTACATTTTTGCACACTCACCATCTTTTCCTCCTTAATTTTTTTGGCTAGGCTATTTCTGGGAGGAGGTGCAGATGCAGCCTTAGTTTTTCCCGGAGTCTTTTGACTTGATAAAACAGTGCTGACTTCTTTCTGATCTTCCTCATCCTCCTCCTCTGAGCAGGAAGCTGAATACTCACTCTCACTTTCTAAATAGGGATCTGGAGCTAGAGCATAAATTTTACAGTTAAAAGCTAGGAATGACTTCTTACACTTTTTGCACCATCTCACACACATTCTCTAGATGTTTTTCAAGCACATGAATCCTAAATATATTCACAGAAAGGTAAAATCAGTGCTTAAGAGAACTGCAAACACAGATGGCAATTTCTTTTGCAGTTCTAGGATCACTAAATATTGTTAAGTAAAGCTTGATACCTTGATACCAACTAAGAAACATAATCATACCATAGAAAGAGACTAAAAATGGACAATGGAATTCCCTATTTCTCTTAGCATCTCTGTGTCAGTTTTCCCAAATGCCAATCATGCAGGCTGAGTATCTTCTATGTCACACTCTGCAAAACAAAGTTGTAGTAAGATACCTCTGTTAGCACTGCTGACTGAAGAGCACAGACAAAATCTGGCTCAGTCTTGGTCTCTCAACACAAAAGAAACAGAAGATGGAACACCATGTAGTAAACTCTCCACTGCATTCATTATGAGCACGTTTAGCCAATCAGTTACTGGAAGTACTTTGACATGGGTGTCCCAGCCATCATCAAAAAGTTTTATGCCTGTATGTTTTATGCTATACTAAATGTCAGCATAGGTTCGATTACTCAAAGTTTTCTCTCTTTTGATCATGTTACTGAAGTTCAGTAACTTGGTGCTTCTAACCGTTCTACCCCTCACCTTAGCAGCAATCAGCTGTAGGGAAAACGTCTACATATATTTCCTTAAGGACATTTCTACACTCTCTGCAGCATGAATCAGGTTGTTTTAGTCACACTGCTACCACAGACAGAAGCTCAACAAGAAAACTCTCCCCCTTGAACACAGTGCTTCAATGACTGTGAGAGATGACTGCAAAGCCTGATCTTTACCTGCTAGTCTCTTTCTGAGTCTGTAAGGTGTGGTGGACACGAATTCTTTCTTTTTACTCTGGAACGGCACAGAAAAAACATGCATTAGAAGAAGAAACATCTCTCTCCTCTAAACAGCCCTCTGCCAAGCAAAGACAGGTTACATTTCCAAACTATTTCAGCCCACATGAAACTGGAAAAGCGGATGCAGTTAAGTACGGAGAGTTCTTATTTTGACATTCAGAGGGAGACAGAATCAAGCTCCAAAAGGGGCCTAATTCTTTAAACTCAAGATGGAGGGTAGAAAACTGTGAAATCTCCAACCACAATGCCATTCTTGGCTCCTCAGGAAGAGTCCAACCAAAGCAATGAAAAACTGGAAATGCTTCAGTCCCCACCGCAGTCACCTTCCACATCATGCTGTCTACTCAAAGTCATCTGGAAGTCCTACCAGAATGACAGAAGACCACTCAGCATACTAAGCCCAGAAGAAGTGCAGCAAAGGAACCCAAGCTGCCTTGGCTCATCAAGTTGCAGTGGCACATTTTCCTTACACGTGTAAAACACATGCTTGACTCAGACACTGGATCAAGCCTGCAATACTTAGGAAACACTTCTGTTGATCCTGACAAAGTGGATGTGAAATCATCAAGGAGTGAATATGGCATCTCCAAACAGCATGTCTTTTTCAGGTGTATCTCATCCTGGAACCTTATACCAGAAAAGCTGTGCACACACTTCTGCTATGATGCTGTACCATTTTAGAAAGCCAACTCTTTCACTCTATAGCCACAACTGGCAGTTCTGGACTGTATCTCTCTATAGTGTCACAAAACACAACATCAACTTACATCTGCCCATTATCCCATTTTGTTTTTTATAAACAAATGGTAAGTAAGAAACTGAACAGCATCGCAGTTCTTCAACTCCTGTTTTAACAGCATTTCTTACAATTAGGGCTGTTTCTTCCTTTAGTGACAAACTAGAAAGCTGTGAGTTTAACTGTGTATTAAGGGATTGTCTAGTATCCTCACTTGTGTGATGCAAGGAAATAGTTTCCACCCATGCTAATTAAGCTGTCAAACCTACTATTTGCCCACTGACTCCCAACCCCATAGTCCTGATTAATGGTTCTCACTTGAGTTACTCCTGTCTGGCTGGAATAGAAGAGACATCTCTATTGTGGATTATGCTTCTCAAGGTCCTTTCTTTCCAGAACTGTAGTAATTGGCCAGTTCAAGTTTTACAAGTGGGGAAAAAAACACAAACACAAAATCCAAGCAATGTAAAGTCATCACTCACCCTCTGCTGCACTTTGTTTGAACTTGAACGTTCTGAAAAGGAAGAAACAGCATTGTACAGAGTACTGCATATTTTCAACACGGTGGCACAAGGTGGACAATTAGATAAACAGGCATCCACTATTCAAAGGTACACTGCACCAGAATATCAGCTCCCTGGATGGTTAATCCTACGAGGGAAGCCTCTAGTTCCCCACAGGTAGGCAAAGAGAGAACAAAGAGAGTTGCTGAGAGGAATGGGTTAGAAGTAGAAGACTGGCAAGGAGAGTTGTAAATACACTCAAGGTGACCATGCAGCTGGGGATAGCAAAGACTCAAATAGCAATGTAGAAAACCAGATTTACCATGTCTATAGCTGTTTACCCTGTGTATAGTTTGAGAAGTAAAACATCTGTGTATAGATAACGTAGGTGCTTGGTAGGCCTGGAGGCACCCTAGCGGACAGGCTTGAGCCCTGGTACAGAGAAGATCAGAACACAGTGAAGATCACAGCATGGGGATAAACCACACGTGCAAAACCACTGATAAACCAGTGTGAACAGCAGGCTGGTGATTCTCTAGCACTGGACCAATCTTAAGGGTGCATCTCCGCTCAGTGCCTACATCTCCACTCATGTGACTCTGCCCAGGTGTTGCTTCAGGAACGTAACAAAAATAAATTTACTCTTTGCATTCAGGATGTGAGTTTGTGGTGGCTCCAGCAGCCTGCCTGTGTCAGCTCACACAAGAGACAATGGTATTACCAGAGAAGGCAGCTTTTAATTCTTGGTCACAGTTTTGGGAGGCCAGGAAAGAGGAAGAAACTCCAGCAGGAGGGAAGAGGCTGAAAAATCAGCTGATGTTCTCTCCCTGAGCACATCAGACTCCATTTCCAAGCACAAATGCACATGCTCTTGCCAGTGTTGACCTGCATTGACTTCTCCCATCTGTATTTCCCCCCGCAGCACTAGGTGTTAAATATTATATAATAAAGTGTGAATTTACACATGAACACCCACACAGTCCTACCCAATTGGTGTTTTACACACCAGCCCAGCTCATAACTCTCCCAAGTGCAAGTATTTCTGTTGAACAGAGAGGAAGTTGTTAATGTCACAGCAATAGATGAGAAAGAAGTTCATGTTTCTTCTACAGCAGCAGGGCAAAAGAAGAGACCTGACAGCCAGGTGAAGCACAGGCCATGCACATCAAACAGTTCAGCCTATGGTGTTAACCTGACTAGAATACTCAAGCATGACAGAAGCTGGAACTCAAGCATCCACTCCACCACCCAAATAAAAACATAACCTCCATTCACTCAGCTTCAGTTCTCCAAACCATCACAGGACTTACTGCTGCTTTGAGGGGTTTTGGCCATCTTCTCAGAGCACCTGGAGTGATCGGGTGCCACATTCTTTTCTGGTGTCTGGGCTAATTCAGAGGCTGTAGAAAATAGGGGGAAGGGAAGGAAGGACATGTCAGGTACAAAACTTCCAGCTCTGGCTAGTCAGAAATGGAGCCATAGACCTGAAATGCTCTCCACATATTATTCCCTAGCTATTTCAAGAAGTGAACCAGATATTTCTATGTTTTTCTAACCCTAATGGTGGCTGTAATCCTCAGCAAAGATTTTCAAAGGCTGAGCTCATCAGTTAATTAATTTCACAAATATGGCCAATGCACTGGCAGAGCACCTTTTGCTCCCTGGGAGACCACAAGTCTTTGAATTAGAGCAAGGTTTGATCAGGCTCACTTAGTCCTTTAAGACTGCTCAGCTGGACATAACAGATCATCAGATATAGCAAACACATCAGTTCCCCAGGAGGAACTATTTACCTGTGTCTTCTCCTTATCAGTACACGCTGAAGCTAAATGACTGATCTGAATATGAAAGGTCACCATATCCTGCTAACAGACCCTACCATTGTATAACCAACAGCCTATTCCATGGAACAACACTGGGACTAACAGGCTGTCTTTGTATGACTTCCCTCAGTTTCCAAATTGAGTCACGGCTCCAGGAGGGAGCACCTGTGAAACCTACTCTGCTGCAGAAGGAGGTATAAGATAGGAAATACACAAGTTCCCAAGACACAGCAGAAACTAGAGGTACCAGAACCAGTTTCTGTATAGTGATATAGCAGGATGATCCCTCTCCCTCTGATCATCCTTTGTAGGATGTATCATTAGCTGTGACAAATAAACACTAAGGAAGTTCAGATGGTGCTGGACACAAAAAGACTCTTCAAGTGAGAAAAAAACATAGTGACAACCCGGCTCAAATGTCTTATTTGAAGCAAAACAGTCCACCCTCTCTGGAACTGCCACTTTCTGCTTGCTTCTCCTAAGTCCACAGAGAAAAAAGGGAGCAAAACATACCCAGCTCTGCCATTTTACTGGAGCGTTTGGGAGTCTGGAATGAGTAAACTTCACCACCACTTATATTTGAGCCATTTCCCACTGGATCTGTGAAAAGAAATGTTACTCACAGCTATTTTAAAAGCAGTGATAATATTCCCAACCCGAGAAAGATGGAATGCAACATTTCACTATTTGGCTTTATATTGCAGGTGTTACAAAACAAGTATCACAATAACTCTAGAATCATAATCTTCTCTTCTACCTTTTACCACAAGCACAGCCAGAGCAGACTGAGCCCTCAAAAGCAATTTCACCAACACTGTACAACCCTAACACTGCAAGTATCTCCTGAAGTCAGAGCTGTGTTAGGTTTTCCCCTGCTAATACCTTGGGCACATATTCCAAGAGCAGCAACATAGCTCTTCTCTTCCAGGATCTCCTGAGCTTCGTTATCGGAAATATTCTCAAGCTTCTTCACAAATCTCTTCATACTGACACTCAGCTGAGCCTTGTCCTTCCGCACTTTAGTACCTAAAATTGCAACAAAAGCTTTAACCTCCTGCTATTTCATTATTTCTGCTGCAGTAGTATGCAGCCACCTGACTTAGAGACCAGGTTCTTGTTATGCAAATCACTAAACAAATTCAACGGTGAGATGTCCTGCTAAAACAACAGCTGGTCAGTAGCTGACCCCACAGGCATTCATCTCTCCTTCACCATAAATGCTGGCTCCTGCAATCCATGAGGGCAAGATACCCATTTAAGCGAACACCAGCTCCAGAGTTTGGGAGAAATGACAGTGACTCATGCATTACAGTATCAAATTGCATGCAAAGGGCATGGTACTTGCCAACCCTTATCTTTCCTAAAGAAGGGGAGCAATTAGAAAATACCTTGCCTGTAGGCTGTCAGTACACTCATGGGAGAATTTAGGCTGAGACCCCTCTGGAGACCGTGTACATGACCTTCTGCTCAAAGCAGGACCAGCAGTGAAGTCTGATCTGGATGCTCCGTGCCTTGTACTGGCAAGTTTTAAGCATCTCCACAGAGGTTCCCCACCTTAAAAGTTGTCAGAACTGCTGCAAAACACTCCTACAGCAAACACCTGGAGCCTCGTTCCGCTTTGACTATGCAGGTGTTTAACCGCGTCAGGCCCGAGGAGTACCCCGGCTCCCTGTGCCGCTTCCCTGGCACCCGGTACACGCTGCTGCGGGGGGAGCTCGTACCGAGAGCTCGTACCCGCCC
>VZRS01005497.1:120471-256625 GCA_013398055.1 Ifrita kowaldi
CCCACGCCCTCCTCGCAGCCCGCCTCAGAGGCAGGGCGGGCCTTCCGCCGCCGGGCGCGCGCGCCGCCCCCCGGGCTCGTGCCCGCGGTCGCTGTGGCGACGCGAAGCCGCCGCGAGCCCCGTACGGGAACAGCCCGGCCCCCACCAGATCCCCCCTCACAGCTCCCCGGGGAAAACTCTCCTCACGGCCCGTCCCACCCTCACCAGCGTGAACCACACTTTTAAATCCAGCAATTCACAAAGTATTCATTTCTGTTCAGAAACAGCACGATATTTATTTAACATCTTTATATATTTATATATATATAATTTTTTTTCTGCATTGCAGATTGTGTCAAGTTTTATACATCTCTATTTACAATGATTTAAAATAATTATATTTCTTCTCTGGCAGGTATTTACAAAGTCAATAGTAACTACATTTCACANGGGGGGGGGGGCGCCGTCCGCGCGGCCCCCCCCCCGCCCCGCCTGCAGCCTGTCCAATGCCGGGATGGGACAGAGACACTCTGCGAAGGGGTCAAGCGGGGCAGAACGACTCCAGAGGCCTCGTCCTGCTGCGAGGCTCTGCAGCACCCAGCACGGATGTTGCCGAGCCCCATCCTGGGGGCCGCCGCGACTGCTCGGACCCCTCTTCCAGCGTTCTGGGAGCAGCGGGCGGCGCTGGGCTGTGCCGTGTCCCGGGCCGGCTGTACCTGCGTCGTCGGCGATGTGCTTGAGGACGTCCTCGTCGGGCACGAACTTCACCTGCAGGAAGCGGCGGCTGCTGCGCGTCCCCTCGGGCCCACTCATGGCGGCGCCCGTCACGNTTTATATATATATAATTTTTTTTCTGCATTGCAGATTGTGTCAAGTTTTATACATCTCTATTTACAATGATTTAAAATAATTATATTTCTTCTCTGGCAGGTATTTACAAAGTCAATAGTAACTACATTTCACATTTCAACAAGTCAACAGCATGAACCAGCTCAGTAAGACAGTTAAGATAATGGCTTACATGCACCAATAACATGATCTTCAATATGTGCCTTCTTCAGGACTAAGAATGAAGACTTTCCCTGGTCCCCAGGTTAAAGGACATCATACAGCAGAGGTCACGGTTATTAAAAACCTGTTTGATTTAGTCCTTCACCAGTACCGAATCTTGAACATCTGGGGTTCATACCAGCAAGCAGGGCTATGCTGGTGAAGAGGGGCTCACACCACCAATCCATGTCCTTTTGCCTAGCCTGTGTGTCCACAAGAAGTGGACTATGTGCTGTTTATGCTCCTTCTATGAGATTACATAATGCTAAAGTAGTAAAAATCCTCAGAAACCTTAGTTCAGAGAAACAAACCTGGTATGACGAAAAAAGTAAGAAAATAATCTTTTAACCCTTGCAGAATGTTTCTTTTTGCTAGTAAAACAGAGAGCAAATCCTGTATTCTTACAAGGACGAAAACAGATCAAAAAACTCATTGTAAAGTACAGGAATTACAAATTTAAAAAATGCAGCATGGGGTATACATCAATTTAGTTGTTGGGGTCTTTTAATAGCAAATAAAAGCTACCATAGTAAATCTAAAATGTATTAAGAGTAGCTGATTATTAAAAATCTTTATTAGCTTTTTCCTGGAATCTTCAATATGAAAAAAAGTGTTAAATGACTCAGTTTTATTTAATCATATGGTATTTGTCCATAAATAACCAGCTAGTAATATCCACCCCTAAAGTATGCACTATGTGCAAGAAAACAGAAGTCTTATTTCAAAGTAATCATTGAACACTGACACACACACACACACACCACACACCCCAGTACTAAGAATCTATTAATACTTTTGACATGTTGATTTATCCTGAGTGATTGTTAACTCACATCTACTGTATACTTGAAGCCACAAAGTTTTTACTACTTGCATTTTTCATAAACTAATAACATGAAATTCTAGCACAACAACAATAACTGTCTGAACAGAAAGAACAGTGTCAATAGCCAGTATTTCTGTTACGTCCAAGTACTTGTTTTAGAACTAAAGGTAAAAGGTTGCTCTACTTTTTCTGTTTTGTGATCAGTTCTGGGGAGGATGAGGACTGAAACACATAGGATTCACTACTGATTTGTAAAGAAGTTTCCATGACAAAGCACCATAGAGACATTTTACCAGCAGATACTTCTAAACATAAACCTCCCCTGACCATTTTACCCTCTAAGATCAAAACCCGTGAGAATTCTAAGCCACATTTTAGAGCAATTTAAATTTTGGCTCCTGAAAAGATTATTAATCACTCATTTAAAAATTGTATCAGAATGCAAAGACAGTCTTTTCTAAAACTGCTTAAATCTTACAGACTGTGAAACACTGGGAGCTCACAACCAAATAGCTGGTCAATAAAACTTGATCTCATCACTCTGCTCATCATGCACAAGCTAAAATGTAGGGCAACGTTTTACTGTACAAAGTTTTAATATACATCTGTTCCCATCAACAGCTCCTCACAGGAATACCTTAGTAATCCTTTATGATAGAAAGGATAATTTATGGACCCATTTTAAATTCAGATGGTCCCTCACATACTACCTTTGGTAAAATCCAATGAACACAGTTGAAAAGAAAAATCAGGGAGAGGTATAGGCTAGAGAAAAATAAGTAAAAACATGGAAGCAAAATTTGTATTTTTTTAAAATTAAATCTCAAATGGAGATTATTAACATGGGACAGATTTTTACTAAATCCTTTTCTTGAAGCTGTAAGGTACCCTTAAGACTTGCACAGCTTACTTCTGAACTTTTAATGTCACAGGCCTTGACACTTGACAAACTTACTAGGCAAGTTTATCTAAAATAGTTGGCTGTTGTTTTAAAATCTCGTTCAAAGATTTAAATAAAATTTCATAATGACTATGTGGAAAACCTCGTAAGTATCAGTCTTGCAAAATCCACTTACTGTTTTCAGGAACAAACCAAGTTGCTCACAGCTCACCATCACCTTCCACCACTGTAGAAGAGGCAGGCAAGTATTTTGTCTCTTCAGCTGGTCATGACATACAAATTTTGACAGACTGATACATGTATTCGGTAGCACAACACCCATGTCATGATTTACTACCCTGAATCACCTACAGAAAAGCTTTCAACAGCAAAGTTTATGCAAGTGCCAGTGAGGAAAAAACAAAAATAATGAACAGAGATTAAGGCCCATAAGCTAGAAACAAATAGCATTTAAAATACTGAAGAAAATATAAAATATTGAAAAATTACATAAATCAAGAATGCAATGCAAGTACAAAGGATCTGGCTTGCTTGCTTAGAATGCCTGAAAAGGAGCGATATTTTGCAACTTTTGTCCTGCAATCATCCTAAACAAGAAACTGAAATAAAAGTAACATGTTTACTCTTCTGATCAAAACTATTCTTATCATATCAATGGTTGTTACAAATGACACCTAGCTAATGGCTTTAATGGTTATATTAAACATGCCAAGGTAGCAATATCTTTGGCAAAGAGAGAATTTAAGGATGAGATTATTAGATCTACTAACATCAAAGTACTTTCGTTTTGTGTGCAGTACATACATTTCATTCAAACATATTCCATGATATTTTCCACACCTCCTCTAGGATTATGAGCGCAGTTCCTATACTGTACAGCTTGATTTTTATGACTTTATTCAAAAAGTTATTCTTGGTTCTCTCTTAGCCTTCAAATTAATTTAAATTTGTAAGCCAAGAGAAACAAAAATGTCTGATTTGTGACCAAAGTTAAAATGCTGAACACTTAAAGGAGCTAGCCATTGGTTCATGATAAAATAGGACAAGTTCAAACTCTTAGGTTAAAATACAGCCATAGCATAGAATTATCTATTCCAAAATTAATTTTTCAAAATATAATTCTCTGAACATGTTATACATTAAATATTGAGGAAAATTTCCCTGGAGCTAAAATTTTCCAAGAACACTAATAAACTTCATTAGAGAAGTAAAACAAACCACATAGTATCTGAAGACAAAAAGCAGTTAGAGCTGGGGTCACCTTACTGCAGAGTAGCTTTACCACCACTAAGATGCAGGTTTCCCCCTTAATCTTCAAAAATACGTTCCTATTTACATACAGTATACACACAGTTGAGGCAATTGATTGTCAACACGTGACAAATGTATGTACCTACTCACACACAAGAAAACCTCACATGGTGAGAAAAAACCCTGTCCCAGTAAACTCCAGTATTCATAAGTAGTGCAAATAAATACTTTGTCAGAAAATACCTTTTTTTTTTCTCACTATTTTGATGACTTTAATTATGTTAAAGCTAGCAGGAGTATGTTGGAAATGCATTTAAGACCAACACACTCGTGAACCACAAATACTAGATCTAATGCTTACTGGCTGCAACATGATGTTCAGCATCACAGAATGAAGTATGCTGTTAAAAAACTTCAAATTCATATCAAAAATGGGTGTTCAAAGAAATCTGCACCTAAAATGGACAGTGATAGGGAAGTATCCATTTTATGAAATTTTCCAAATGAAAACTAAAGGGATAATACAGCAATTTAAACTGTCATCTTGCAACATTAATTTTAATAGGTATTTGTACTTCATCACTTTGCTCTCTGCAGGATGAAAACATGGTTCACCTTCAAACACCTTTCAACCAAAAAGCTGCTCACAATAAATCCCTGAAAAGGATAATCAAGCTAGAGTTCACAATCCCAACGTTTTGTATTTTCTTAAAATTACAAAGCCCAACAAAAAGGAGTTGCAAAATGGCAGCATATTGTGATGCATATCAAGGAATATTTCATTTTTCCCTACTGAAGTATATGTGTATATCAGAATATAGTATCCACCCTTCCTCACCTAAGAATTGCATGTATGTGCATGCATGCACATATATGGAGGGAAAAATCATAGTGTTCTGCTTCTTGTCCTTTCATAATGCTCCAGTTGCACTGAAACAGTGCAGAAATCTAAATATAGTGCCTCAAGTACCCAATGTTCTAAAAGAAGAGACAACAGAGTGAATTTAGGATAAGGAGGTTTGATTTAAGTCTAAACATTTGTCACAGGTGTCAGAAAATTTAAGTATGTTTTGTACTTTGTTTAGTATTTAGCATACATAATCAGAAAACCAGCAGATTATTCCCTCCGCCCATATCCCAGACACTTCTAATTTTATTTCTGCCACAGTACTTTGAAATGTACTGAACATAGTGCATAAAGATTTGCTATGACTCGACACACCTTAGCATAGCTTGAGACATGTCTAGGAGCAGTAATGATAAACATGATATGCAGCACGGCAGAGCCTGCTACTACAGCTGGTGTAGATACTAGCGATGACTTGATTTGTAAGGTAAATGTTAAACAGTAGTTGGCTGAAAAACAACAAAACAAGCTCCCACAGCTGAAACGCTGCACTAAAAGGGTAATTTTGAGAAGTCCCAGATGTACCACATCAGCATATAGAAAACATACGTTTTTTTACAGGGATAAATTTGAACTCTTTTTAAAAAGACTGATATGGAATAGGTATATATACACAAGAACAAACCAAAATACAATGAATGAAACCATAGCAAAAGGCACGTGATCAAAATGAGAACTGTAAAAATATCTTACAAGGTAGTTTGACTGAGGTTTTTGCCAATTTGAATTTACACATGTACATTTTACTTTCCTATCTGAAGCCAGTAAAGCTGTCTCACTTTCCTGAAATAGTTTAATAGTGCGGGACCCCACACAAAAATTAGCTTTTAAAAAAAGGTTGTAAAATTTGACCTGATGCCAATTTAAGTGTCCTAAAACTTCTGGAGGAATGCATATAATGGCAAACATAGAACACAGAGAATGTTGCTAGTGAACAACTTTACTTTCTAAAATACTGAAATAAAGTAATTCTTAGAAAGTTAGCTGACACTCCTGACCTTTTCTTTCCCAAATATTTAAGCAAATTTCCTTTTTGATAGTCTCTGCAAAGTATAAACTTTGTACTTCCAGTCATGACTTACCTATTGTCTCCACTAGGAAAACTTTATTTTATAAAGAAGAGTTTAACCATATACAGCTTTTGACATTTTAACAGAAATGTAAGCCTTGTAGCTTCATCTCAGCTTTGCCTTAGCTCCATCTGCGTATGACTGGTGGTCCTTAAAAATTAATTTCCATTTAGAAACTGTTGGGTTTTCTTTCTGATGAGTTTATTTACTCTTTAACTGAATTTCTACATCAGATGCCACTAAATTGACTTTATGAATGAATGATATGAGGACTAGGCTACCAAAGTGACTCATCAAACCACAAAAAACCCTTCAAATATTTAAATGAATTTTAATGTAAATTTGAAAAAAAAAGTTCTATTTGAACTAAAGCTTAAAAAACCCCAAAAAAATCCCCATCAAAACCAACTATCAGCAAAACCACACCATGTCATTCATTGTTCTGAGTGTCTTAAAGACTATCATTCAAAGAGAGCCTGCTATTTGTAACTGCTTACATTTATCCTTCACAGTGACAGCGAAATCAAAGTGCCCACATAAAAATTGTAACTCTTTCCTGCAGGTTTATGGGTTGTAAACTTCCAGGATATCATACAGGACTTAAGCAAAGAGGATGAACTTTTCCCCCTTTTCTATCAATCCAAAAAGAGATACAGAGAGATGGCGAGAGAATGCCAAACATTCTCCTGTGTAACTCGAAATGTGCTTCTAAGCAGTGTCCTCTAACGTAAGTACCAGCCAGTGCCCATACACCAGTCATATACATTCAAGGCTTGGCTCAATGGCACGAGTTCTGAATTTTCTAGAGTAGGGCCAATTCACAAAAATAAGAATTAAAAAAACTCAAAAGATTATTATATATACCAAGGCAATGAAGTGTGATCCTTCTGGGCAAAAAAAAGGACTGTCAGTACCCCTTTGCACAAACGGCATTGCTAGAAAAGCATTTCACATTGAAGCTTCAGAGTTCCTAGCAAACTATTGTCTCTATCCCTGAGACAGCACCTTGAGAGTATGGTCTGTCTGGACTGCAGGATTCCTCAAATGACTCCATGATTGAATTTAGGGACATTGGGAAAGCAGCTGAAAGGGGTGGGGGTGTCCCAACAGACATGATACCAAAGAAAGCAGCCTGAGAAATACTCTTTACCCGAATACACCTTTCAATTCGGTGATCAGCACCTCACAACAACAACAGCAACAACAAATATGAAGCAGAGTTAGCCATTATTTCCTGGGGAAGAAGTGTTTCCTTCCCACTTACAAACCAAATTGCTTTAACAGCATGGTGGTGTCTAACTTTTAGTCTAAATGCAGAATGACCCTGTGTCCTGGAGGGGAAGACATGTAACATTACAAATGGCTACAATGCCATTAGAAGTGCATTGCAACCTACATTATCAACCTAGAATCCTCTCTCTGAGGGAAAACAGCTTCTTAATATGCATGTCTCAGTTGCTGAACATCAAAAGCTTCTGGGATGAGAGACTGGGGGCAGTCAAGAAAAAACTACCCTCGTTTTAATGAAAAAAGTGCTGTAGGCAGCCAGGAGCAGCAATGACAATCCCCTCCTCAGAACTGATTGCACGGACTCAGAGAGGTCCAAAGTCACACTAGAATCTCTGAGGCACTCCTGGTTCTGAGAAAGACAAGTCAGGATCCAGTAGTCTTTGCAGTACTGTAGACCAAGAAAACAAACCCGTTTCTATTTCTTAACAAAGCCAAAGCATCATCTCATAGGGATCACATTCACCATTTCCGCCGGTGTCTCCAGTCTCACAGTGTTGAAATGGGACTGATCAGCCTACGATGGATTGCACATCACCCAAGGAGAAAGGAAGGCATGGAGAAAGGCATACAGTACATTATATACCGCTTCACAACCATGTTTACAAGAGGGAAGGAGGATGAAGGTGAGGGAAGAATTATTGCTGTTTCAGTAATACAGTATGATAGCTAAACCAAATCAAACAAGATCACAACAGTCAGTATTTTCACACTGTGGGATGATGGTTCATGTTTTGCCTAAGGATGAACTTGCCAGGGATTAAGGGGGAAGAGGGAATACTAAGGAAGGGAGTCAAAGTTACACCTGGGATATCAGCTGCATATTGAAACTTGGAGATCGAGACTGCTTGGTCAGGGGAGCTCCTGGGGAAAGGAGATCTTTACCTTCCCCAGCTTGGCCTAGTCGGTCCTCCTGTAGGCTGATAGTTGAAAACCGATTGGTGTTGCCAGCTGCTAGACTGGTAAAACCCTCTGTACCAGCTCCAACACTGGAGCCTGCTTGACTGCCATTCACATAGTCAAATGATTTACTGGAGGAAGCACTGGCGGTCCTGATCAGGCCCAAACTGTTGGCTTTTGGCACCACCTGCCCAGCAGGCAGGCTGAGGTGTTTCTTAGTAGGTGTCATCTCAATTACATCTCCATCCAGGTCAGTGGATTGGTGCGTGTACTGCTTGTGAGCTACTGAATCTCGAGGGCTCTCATTGGATTTTGCTGCAGAAGAGGTTTCTTTCTCCTTAGCAGAACGCCCACTAGCTGTTTTCCTTAAGCTGCCCTTCTGGGATACAGAGGATAGAGGTTTGGTCCCCGCTGGCTGGCTGCTGAGGGAAGCTCCCGATGAAAATCCTTCATCAGCATCATTAAGGTTCACAGACTCCTCTCTTCCGTTTACACCTTCTGCATCTATTAAGAAAAAAAAAAAGCAACCAAAAAACCCCCAAACCAATCAGAACACACAGAATGCATTCAAGTTACACGAAGACAAAGATGTGCACAGAATGTCAAAACAAACCTCATTTGCTAATCCACTTAGATTCCACTTGCTTAAATTTTTTTTGATTCTCAGCCAGTAATCTTCCTGCCATATTTAGCAGAATGTCTAACAATTAGTGCTCCCTGAGCTTGATTGGCCTTTCATCTATAACACTTTTACCAGTCAGAATATGGGTCCCAAACTTTGTCTGTAAACAAGAAGAATTGGGACCCATTTGGTTAATTTGTTTTAGCTCCATTTGCAGATACTTGCTACCCATTCTCCTACTACATGCTGCTAAAAAAACACAAACCAAAACAAACCCACCACCCTTTCAGACTATATTTATCCAGTTTTGAGGCAAGATCTAAGGATCTCTTCCAGTCAGAGTAAGTTCTGGTCAGTGCTCAGCAAGCTTCAGAACTAGGCTACCTCCTAGGCTAGCAATCACAATGTTCCAACAGAGGTAGAAGGCTTCTGTCGTGTGTAGCTGGCACTTGGAACAATGTGACTATACTTTCTGCTGGAGATTAACCTAATTCCTAGTTCTCTCTCCTCCAAAATTCAATCCTGCCTGCATTCACAGAAATCCCACCCAGGTGCTTCTACCATATCTGCTTTTATCTCAATGTCTACATTTCTCAGAGAAAAAAAAAAGGCAACCCTTGCATTTAAGAGAAATTTAATCTCTGAAACACTTCATGTTATAGACGAGGCACTGTGCTTTTGACTGGAACCTCAAAGAGAAAATAAAAGCCTTACAATATCATTTCTTTAATCCTTACTTTTAGGCCTAAAATATGATTAGAGCTGCACAGAAGTACTTTTTTCTTTTAATCATATGCCAGTCTTTTTCTAAGCTCCAAGTACTCAAAAGAAGTTATTGTTTTAGTAGAAAACTGAGCAGCATTCTAATTTCAAAACTGAAAATTGAGCTAGAGTTTTTGCTCCATGTATCTCATTTCAATGAGAAAAACACATAAATTTCAGCTATGTTAGCAAAAAAGGAGTCATTCAGGCTATAAGAATTTTGCTTTTCTTTGTAAAAGCTGTAGAGCCTGATTATTTGCAAGAAATGGAGATCCACCCCAGCTAAAGCTGCTGTGGTGCTCTACTGCTAAGATTGTTCGACCCAGCTTGCCGCCAAGCAAACATGTTTAAATCCTTTTTGTAGAATGGGAAAAACATGGTGGCAACTATATGAGAGAGTCTAATATTTGAGTGGAAGCTCATCCTCTCATGCTGACTGTTAGCTAAGGAACATTTTACATCATGGCAAACACAACAGACAGAAAGCTTTGAGTGTTGTTGCCAGCTCTGTGTAGCCTGATCCAATTTCATGTTTCTGATGTGTAATGCAAAACCAAAACTTTACAGGGAGGTTTCATTACTCTGCTCTACATTTACTACTTCTTTTCAGGAAACTTTGCCTTGGAATTACCATTACTGTGTATCAGCTTACAAAAGATACTTAGACGTCTCCAAATCAGACCACTCTCAGCCTCTCTCAAAACAATGCAATGAAAGATGATTCTGTAGTTTTCTATAGTTCTGTTTGACTCAATAGCCTCCCAGAAGTAGAAAGGTAATATAGTACATGTTACTGCAGTCTTCCTTCCTTGGTTAAGCCTTTAGCCTTAGAGAAAGGAGCTCCTTAGGTTCCCAGGACAATTATTAAAATGAAGGGTGCATTATTTGCTTTAACTTCCTGTAACCCTATTTAAAATTCATATCCTTTCCCCACTTCCTCACCACCCTGTTCAGTCAAACTAGGCCTTCATCTTCTCCTTGAGACATACCTGTCTTTTCTTACACTAGCAGTGATACATCTTATTCAAAATCCACATTGACATTCCCCCCTCCAACCTTCCCACACACAATCAAAGGTACTGATAAAAATCAGACATTACTGGAACATACCAAAAGCAAGACCACTTTTTCAATTAACCAACACTTATGTTTCTTTATATAATCATGCAAAGCTGGATGAAAGCGTGTTTGGTTACAAGCAGCAAGAGAAGCAGCTGAAGCCCCTCTCAAGCCCTTCTTTTTCAATAGACAGATGTGGAACTTGTAAGAACGTATCTCCAGACAACACTGCTGAGGTTTTTATTATTACAAGAACATTAGTAGTTTTCAAAGTTTATGTTAAAACATTACTGAGTAACAGGATGCTAAAGCACATGTTCCTATTCAGGGAGAGTGAAGCAGAATAGTTACACTGAAAAAGTGGCATTTTATCCACAGGATTTAAAGACAAGACTGAGAGGGGTTGTTGCAAGCTTTTGGATGCTTCAACTACACAGAGGCCCAAGCTGCTCAGCAGTGCTCAAAAATGAAGAAGATAGAGAAGACAACATGCAAGAGAATTTCTGTCTAGTCAGACCTACATACCTACAGAAGTTCTCAATGGGATTAAAGTAAATCAGCAAACACTTTCTTTTCCTAAAGTATCTTATTTTTCCTCTAGAAACTGCCCTCAGAAATAATAAAAAAATGTTTGAGTCCTTATATACTCTGGGAAGAAAAACAGGATGATGGAACAACAAAGTTTTCTCTCTTTGTTTGTTTTTGTTCCAATAGAGCAATAAGACAATTTTAAAAGGAAACAAAAACTAACAATCTACTCCTTTCCAAGTACTCTTTATTTTCAGGCCAAAAGAGAAAGAGACAATGCAACCCAACAGAAATCTTATCCATTGCATTGCAGTGTGTATTCAGGACTCTCACTGTTCCTTATCAGAATAAATCTGTACTCAAATAATTTGCTATCTGTGCATATACACAAGTAGTCCTGTAGATACAGACTCAGTGTTCTCCACTGACCCGAAATAGTGCACATAACCACAGCTGCAACCATCCAGAAGCAGAATACCTTGTATAGCATTACTGAGTCATTCTTGAAGTTGTGTCTTTTTCTACTTAAGGGGTCAAAATACCAATCTGAAGAAGGGATTTTATACATCTTTTTAAAATTACTTTTAGCATGTTTATCCTTCCTTTACCAGAAGATGGAAAAGTCACCAGAAGTGATCAGTCTCTCCTTGTGCTGTTTGACATCAAACTGGTATTTATGAGAGGGAATTTTCTGGCTGAAACTTTCTGTGAAATCAGTGTCAGAAAACAAACAGATCCCTGGATAAACACGCACAATTCTATGTTGAAAATCAAGCCAAACTCCTTTCCTTGGCCTTCTCCCAGATGCTATCAGCTGGAGAATTCAGTTTGATCACACGTTGCTAATGTTACAGAAGTAAATGATATTCAATCCATTCGTATTGAAGCAGAGAACGTGGAATGATGCCTTATCCAGTAATATGCCAAATTATATCAATGGCCTCACACAAGACTAAAATGCATCATCTTTGTCAACTTCTCTTCCCACTTCCTGTCTGTCCCAGAAGGTTCTCTGCAGCTCAGGGCTTCTCTATATCCTTCAGGTCATGCACATGCAAAGAGTTATAAAATGGGGTAAGATCAAGTGAAAAGTGAATTTAAGAGAAGACAGGATCATTTACTGAGCATGCTCAAATTCATAATGCACCAAATAGATTAGAAACCTGCACTCAATATTTTTATACCACTCTCTTCTACAGAAGCATGAGATCTTAATTAGTGTTTGACAGCAACCTTAAGGGTAATGATTCTGTGATAACCCTACATTTCAGTCTCCGAATTCTCCAGATTATTGTTTCCTGAAGAACAAATCTGAAACCTATGTAGCTCATATCTGAATGTGCAAATAAGTCTCATTTATGATCAACTAATGTCCTTATAGAGGCTGGAAACACCAAAGGAATGTTCGCATGGAGAAGAAGACTTAAGATAGGACAGTACTTGAAAATATGTTTAGCCTAATCTGTAAGAATTAATTCTCAGCTCTGAGGAGAAATCATGATTCAAGTTCAGTATTTGAAACTAATGTCTTTCATCAAGGCAATCATCTTTACTTGAAAATAAAAATTCTACACCTACTCTATCTGCTATTCTTGGCTGCAAAGCGGACCTATGAAGCCCTACAGCATTTGTGTGGACAGCCCAACTGAGAAAGCAAGCAGTAATTGTTTTTGAAGTTGTTAAAAATACGACAGCCTTATTTCTTCCTGAAAACACAAGCACTTTTTTAGTGCTTGTACAGCAACCAGCTCTAAATGAGTTGTACATATATGAATTTTCAATTAAAGGATGACTGACAAATAAAACATCAGCAATTGTATACCTGTTTTAGATAGACTTGACTTTTAATGGGAATAGGAAACTTCATTCTTGAAAATTTAAAAACTGCAGACTAACAAGACACTATTTTAACTAAAATGTAGCCAAATCCATTTATAGTCTATACTGTTTACTTTTCAGGACTAGATTCACATTAATCTGGTGCATATTTTTTCTTCTTAAGATCAGATTAAACATGCTCAGTAATAGAAAGCTTCCAAGCAATCCCAAAGCTCTTGGATATTACCCGTCTTTTTTTTTTTGTTTTGTGCCATGCCAAGCAGTCTTTCACCACACAGATGCAAGCCCCAGGCCAGCCCACATGATAACAAAAGGTAGTTCCTGACCTGATGTTAGGCATATAGGGGATGTGTGTATTGCAAAGAAAGCTAATACACCCTGGGATAGCGGAAACACACACTAGAATGGAAAGAAGTTCTGCTTGGGGATAGGGAGCCAGGATCCTCCTCCAGCAACTGCCTCACTGACTTCTGCCTCCTCATCTCTGTCCTACCCTCTGTTGTGGCTGCTGCCAAGGTGGGCTCCGGGAAGCCATGCTCAGGGGTCCTGCGCATCAGCACCTCCCCCTCTTGCTCACGTTTGATCCCTAGGTCTGTGGAGCCGTGTTGGATCGGTGAGCCAGGAATGCTTGAGTCAGCCTCGATTGAGAAGTCAAAGCCATCTGGGATTCAACATATAACATTTTAGTGCTTTTCTATTCCTTTCTTGGCATTCCAACCCAGGCAGGGAAAATAGAAAGTTTATGCGGACATGGAACAGACACGAAACACTACCCATGCTTAGTTAAAAGTGGTGAGAACACCCACAGAAAGGGACAGGTGGGCTGTACTGTAGACCAGAGACCGGCAAACGAATATAATGGCAACTACAGTGAAGACAAACACGATGCAGAGTGCTGAACACAGGAGACAGCTACTCATTGTCCTGGACATCCTGATTCAGCTGAAGATCAGAGGTCATCAAATCCTTTTGCACGTGACCAAGAAGAATATTAAAAAATAAAAGGGGAAAGAAATGTACCACAGGAAAAGATGTAATTCCTGTTTTCAGACCTTTTCCTCTCAGTTGATTCTTGTGTTATTCTCCTTTTTACCTTCATTGATTTATGCAGCTTTTTTAAACTAATGTTTTATACATGAAGTAACAAAGCTTTAAAAGTAGACAAAGTGATTTCAAAGCAAGCTTTTTGCTACACCTACACTGAAGATGTCATCACATCAAGGTAAAGATCATTACTTTTTTTTTCTTCATACAGTCAAGTACACTTCTGTACGATGTAAGTACTCACTGAGGAAAAAGAAAGACTAATTCTAAACTATCCAAACCTATTTTAAAGCCCCCCAATAAACCGGGTCATATGATGGTAGGAGTGTGATGTTCAGTTTTTCCCTCTCCCACTGCCATCAGTAGCTTTAGGCAGCTGGAATCCTATTAAGGTCTAGATGTTACCATTCATTCCCTGAGCTATTTACAACGGGAGGCAGTTGAGTTTTAGTACAGATTAAACAAAGAACTCAAATTCTAAGCCACACTTTACCCCTACAATTTCATACTGTGTTACATGGAGAAAAAAGAAGCCTTATTAAACATTTTCCAGTTTCTCCTTTTTCTCACCTACCTCACACTTTATCACAAAATCGAAACCAAAACGAACACCCCAAATATTCATGTTCATGCAGTGCTCTGAAGATGTAAAATATTATCTATTATTATGGAGTATCACTTTTCAAAAACAAACAAACAAAAAGCCCCCCCAATGTTCTGTAAACATTCAAACTCAGAAGCCAGATTACAGTGATGATGATGATTACAGTACACCATAGTATGTGCTCCTGGTAGAGAAAGCTCACCTTCTCTCCTCCAGCGATGACGACGGATAGAAGCTGTTGTAATAGCACTCCGAGAAATTCTTGGAACTGTTGGAGTAACTTCTACTTTCAGTACCTTCTGGCCTTCTTGTGATGCATCAGGAGCGTCAAAAGGCAGCGAATTCTTCATGGCATTTGCAACCTAAGGTAAAAGTAAGATGCTGTACTGCTACTATCCTTGATTACACTAATGGCAATATTGGATCTCTTGCTGGATACAGAAAGGAGAACAAGCAAGAACTGTTAATTATGCCAGAGATTCTCCTCAAGATGGATGACCCCATTCCCTGGATTCAAAGCTGATTACATGGAAAAGATCATCACAAACCTATTCTCAAAACCAGAGTTAGTTTTCTCCATTTTTTTTTTTGAGGTAATTTATTTTGTTCTATCTTTGCCATCTGTAGTGACAGACGTTAACAACACATACAGGAAGGTCTCCATCCAAAAGAGACTGCAATATGACAAGGCAAATACCATTTATGTTTTATGACAAGAGTGTCAATAAAACTAAGTCACAGCCCAAGCCAATGCAAACAGCCTATGGCCTTGTGCACAGGGGGACAGGACTGATTTCCACCATGCCTTTCCCCATACCAATCCCCACCCCTCCCTAAAAACAACACCAACAGACCCTAACCAAGGGGATTAGACTGCAGGTACTTGCAAGATTTATTTAGGGGAAAAAAAAGATTTGCAACCTAAGCAATGAACATCAAGTTATTAAAATACACTCATCTTTATTAAACCTATTTTTTAAATTGTAATAGCCTATTATAAAGTCAGAAGTTATGTTTTGCAGCTTTGAGGGGAACAAATGACTTCTTTTGGCTTTGATGTTTCAATTACTTCTTTAGGTTTCCCATAAAACGCCTTTGTGGGATTAGAAGTTTACTTTAAAAAAGACAAAAGCAACTTTCAGTAATATTTCTTAGTTTACGAGTAAATTGTTCATCAAAAGTGAACTTGTATAGCAGCTCCAGAAAAGCAAACTGGTTCTCTAAGGCATGTGTAATATTCAACAATAACAAAGCTGATTCACATAAAATATTACTTAAAGCTTCAAAATCCCCCCAAAATCACAATCCATAAAATGAACACACCTTGATTTTCCAAAAACTTCTACTCACTGGAGTTGCTATCTCTTTTGAATAGATACCCTTGTCAGTATACCAAAAAATCCAAAATTTTGTAGCAAAAGACTCTGCAACATGACCAGAATCGTGACAGAGCATTTCTGCTTGCTGAACCTTTTAACAGCTGGCCCTTTCTAACAGCACAAATTGTACTTCTGGGGACTGAGAAAAACCATATGGAGATAAAAATCAATGCAACAGTAAATCCTTGAATAAATAACCAGTGTGAATGAGTCACAGTCCTTGTCTGACAAAAACACCCTCAAAACCACGATCTTTCAGGATGCAAAAACACTTGCTCATGATGTCTAACCCAGCACTGAAAGGCAGGAAAACAAACACACAGCACAATTCAGACTTGGCAAGCCAAGTCTGCAACTATCAATGACAAAGGAGGGTTGGTTTCAGGCCAGACATCCACTCTTGCCTACCAGAATGGAGCTCCAAGGAAAGAACATTCAATAAGAGCAGTAAGTGCACCAATAAAATACATTGGATGAAGGTGCTGTCACAACAGGGACTTGCTGACCCAACGGTTCCTGTGCACTGGACTAAGAAAGCCTGTGTGTCTCTGCTCTGAAGAATGGGATTCCTGTCTGAAAAACGTGCAGAACTCTTTGATCAGAGGAAAAGACTGACTGGAACCGGCCCATGCCCCAGGTCCAAGGTGGTACTAATTCTGACACTTGGTGATTAGTTTGTCTCCTTAGAAACTCTCAGGTGTCCTCAACAATACCCAGTGTCTGTCAACAGAAATACTTCCCTTTAACCAGAAAAGGCCTTTCCCTGTGGTTACTTCCTGCCCTTTCCACTGCAGTCTCTGGGCAGGAGTGATAGAAGACCAGATTACATTACAGATTACAGATATTTCATATCTTTCTGATGCTGTTTTTCAATTTGGGGTTTTTTTTAGCTTAGTTTTCTTTCTACAAGCAATAAAAACCTATGGAAATAAGAGCATGGATCTACTACATTGTCAAAAATGTTTCTCCAAGAAACAAACACAAGGACCATGATGTTTCTCCTTGTAATGATGACTGATAGTATTCCTGTAATTACACAAATACTTTGAATACAGGTATCTAAAAATAATCCTAGTGTGGGGGTTTGCCTGAATATTAAACAGACTTCAAAGAATTTGCTGCTCTTAGGAAATCCTAGGCAGAAGCTGAACTTAGAAACTTACCTGTCAAGCATCCCAGATGGTAATTATTTGGTGCTAGAATTTTAGGTTTAAAATACGGAATTTTATAATGCTGCTAAATTATACACATCTCCTGAAGTATCCAAGGAGAGGAAAGGGCTCCCTCCAATCTTTGAAAAAGTCAAATTGCTTAAAAATATAGCATTAGGGCAAAGATGGGCAGGTGATTTTTTTGATAAAACTGACAATTTCTTAAAGCTACTTTTAAAAATGTTAGTAAAACAAGACAATGATCAGAGTATTAAAAAGAAAAACTCCACTGATGGGCCTGCATGCATATGCAGGAAAAACCTGACAACCAGGAAAAGAGTAAAAATTGGTAATGTCATGATGTCAACAGACAATGGGATGGAGTATCAACAGGAGCTTTGGAAAAAAAAAAAAAAGACATTCTAGAAGATTCTTACAACTAGAAGTAATCTCTAAGGACAAACAGATTAAAAATGAACAATGAAAACTAAAAATTGTCATATCATCAAGTTCCAGATCCTCCTACACACTTTTAAATGTAGTAGTGTGATAGGATGGCCCAATTCAGCAGGTTCAATATTTAATTTAAAACTTTCAATCTGATGGAGTGATGAGTCATTTCCAAAAGGAACCAACTATTATAATAATTCAATGGATAGCAGGCATTTTAAATTGCAGCAGTGTCAGAAAGCCTGTAGATAAATTTTACAGCCAATATTAATACATCTAGAGAATAATTTTATGCAATTTAGTTCAGAAAAGAGTGATCTCAGACTGCCACATGAAAAGACTTTTGCCAATCTGCTCCTTCGTCAGTTATGTAAAAAGCAGTGACATTTTACTGCTGTTAGTTCAGAGGAGGACTAAAGGCGTCCAGCCACAATGCCGACACAGAAACTGAAACAGCAATCTAATTTATTCTCCTTAATTTTCCCTCTGCTTTTGATTCTCATTCCTACATCCGACAAAAATTTCTCCTTTCTCTCTTTCAACCTTCTCATCCTTCCCAATCACATCCACCTGCATCCAGCCCAGTTTCACCACTTTCCCTACTTCTCTCTTTTCATGATTGGAATAGCAAATATAGTGAAAACTGAAAAAACCCCCACCCCTAACAATCAGAACTACTAAATTTTATTGATGCTCCTCCAAACAAGGTAAAGATTAAGATCTGTGTGACTTTTATCAAACAAAATCTGGCATTGACTCTGGGATTGGAGCTCCTTTTCACTTTCAGCTCTATCCTCCTGTTGCTTTCTCTACTTTGTTATCAGTTAAAACCCACAGTTTATTCTCAGCCCTGGTGAAGGTCTAGAAGCAAAGAAAACACCTTTTCTGCAACCAATGCCCTGCAACATACAACTATTCAGTTAAGCTTCTTTGAACCACTGATCAGTAGCTTATGTCAAAACAACATAAACATTTTGAGCCAACTGTAATATATTAGCAAAATCCTAGCTTTCAGCCTCAATGAGTCCTAGGAGATCCCAACACCCTAGCTTAATACTCAGCAGAAAAAGTATGGTATAAATAGCTATGTTGAAAACACCAGCTGTTAACAAATCACTTGCATTTGATAGTGCAGTGAATGGACACAAAAGCTTTCATTACCAGTCCACTTCAGAAACACATCCATACTCCTCTTAACCAAGCCCATAAATTGCAATGGATTGTTTCTTACCAGGAGGGGCTGTGAGTAGAGTTCAAGCTGTGCTCTGTAAATTATGTCCTCCAATACCTCCTGGCCAAGTTCCCACTGACCATTATATCTAAAAAGTAAAGACAGATATTTATCTTCCACGTCTTATGAAAATAAACTTGTATTTTTTTCTGCCCTAATCCAGCTTTTCACTTCTCACCTTATGTACAAAATTCATCAACAGCATGTACACTCCAGTGTACATTCACTTCTTTTAACAGTACAAAGTATTTTATTACCTTGTTGATGTAACAAGAAAGCTATTCCATTCCCTCCAAGCAAGACAAAATTAATGCCATAACCAGGACAAATTTTTAAAATATGGGGTCAATATGCAAATGTTAATGCTACTTAGCAGAACTGAATTTGCACCAGAAATGTATTTTTGCTACCTCAGATGCTACTGACATTCAAGAGGTCTGCATTTCATCCATTTATCTTGGCATCCAAGCTCATTATGCTTGTGAACAGAAGGTATCTGTGGTAGTGGCAGGGTGGAAGAAGCTGAAATCAGAATCCTAACTCTCTTCAGGACCTACTGCTAGCCCTTCATCACCTAATTCACTGCTGACAAAAATATTTTCAAATTATCTGTTGGCTGAATGAGCAAGTAATGGGAAATACATGAATCAAGTATAAACTTGTGTTATGAGTCTAACTAATTTTTTCAATTACAAAACAAGTGGCATTCATATTTTAATTCATGTAAAAGCAGACCTTTCTCTTTAGGTAAGAAAACCCCATCCACTTACATGGCATAATAGACACCTGTGAGCAGCTGCACCATGAAGTCAGGGTCTAACACCACTCTACCACAGTGCTCTTTCCAGCGTTTCTCGTGCTGCCGTGGAAACCCACTCACACACAGCCTAAAAAAACCACGATTACAAGAAAGTATTAACTCCATGAAGATTACAAATGTCTTTATATCACAGATATTTTCAGGAATTTTCGAATTTACTTTTTAAAATATAAATACACAACACCGAACATTCTTATGTTGCATTCCTAATGATTAGAGCAGTTTTGAAGCAGTGCCTTGATATGCAGCTTGCTGATAGTCCAGTGTTACTCCCATATAGCCAATAACTCCACCTGTTTTCCTCAAATCATAACCAGCTTCTAAAGAACAAGGGTGGCAAGATGTTTTCTACTACCAGCCAGGAGACTCTCCTTAAAATTCAGCAACTGAAACTAATTTTCTTTAAAGGAAACATTTCAGTGGCACAGAAGAGAAGTATGTTACCTCCCATCTAATGTATGATGACAGCATGCAGTCACCTTATACCTAAAGTTAGATAACACACATACTGCAGTCTTGAGAACTGCTCTCAGCTGCCTTGTAAGAAATATTTCTGACCCTTGAGAAAGGGGCCTGGCTTCCAATATACTGCCTACATAAAAAACAGGGTAATTTATTATATCCTTATTGTATCAGTTTAGTATCTGAATCTTCATCATGGAAGAAACACATGGCCACTGATACATAGCAACTGCTGTACTGTTTCCAAAACAACAGAAATCCCTTGCATACAAAATGTTGTCTTGCTTCTCTACTCAAAGGACAGATCTAATTTTCAGATGCAGGAAAATGAAATCTATTTGGCAAATTTAACATAGCCATAACTCAAGTGAAAATGATGGAAGCATACCAAGAACTAATCCATCCCCCTCAGAAAGCACTTTTCTTTACTGGATGAATATTACAAAGTCTAGATGACCCTGAAGACTACTTCAAAGGCAAGTGTCTCACCTGGAACCCATCGTACAAAGTGACTGGTAAGAAGAAGCAGGCATGTAGACAATAGCTGAATTGTAGCACAGCATAAGAAAGCTCAGCACCTCAAACCTGAAAAGAGAAAAGCAAAATCTTGCATTGTTTATATTCTTAATATTTCACTGAAATTTAGCACAAGAAACCTACAATTCAGTCTCAAAAAGCACCCCACAGGAAGAAGTGTCAGAAGCAAACACACAAATCCTTTAATCCTCTTCCATTATAATTCACTAACTTGAAACAGGCTATCAAAGGTTCACTATAAACACTGAAATTCATTATTCCTGAAAGCCATTAGCATATGCAGGAACTGTGAAGGAAATGGGGTATGGCACAACATTTGGACAGTTACAGAAGTGGAAATGTCTGCAATGCATTTTATCAGTTTTCCCAGTGCTGTCTTTGGACGCAGGTAAAGCTGGCAGCCATTAAACAGCAGGGCAATTTCTCTCACTCCTGGTTCTGTCTATCCACTTAGCTCCATTCCCTTTTTCCTGTAGAAAAAGGAGTCACAGCCCCTGATCCAAAACTGAATTTCGTTACACTTCCAGAAAAAACTGAATAGACAGCCACAAAACCAAAAATATTCTTTGCAGACACAGCAATGACAGTGAAGTTACTCTTCAAAATTAACTAGCAGAAGAACATACAAAGACGGAACAAAGAAAAAGAAAATTATACCTCAAGATTACCAAGGCTGTTCTCTAGATTTATTTCCAAGCACTTAATGCTGAGAAAGGACTGATCACAAAATATATTTGGTCTTGTTTAAGGACTTGTCTCCCTAGTGAAGCACCTTTAACATTAAGAGTACATCCACCTACCGGTTCTGTGCTGTGAAGGTTTCTCTTTGAGGATGAAGATCACTGTAAACTACTCTGATAAGATCATGCTGACTTAACGCTCCTTCAGTTAAAGCCATGGATCCGATGGTAGAGGGCTACAAGTAGGTGGTGGAAGAAGGAAGGAAGGAGCAGGAAGAAACCAAGTCATAAGTAAAAATTCCCCAAAAGCATTAGAACTCCTAACTACCCAAGGCAAAAGACACACTTATCTTGTGATCTGTAGAAATTAAGATTACTCCAGAATACAGTAAATCTAAAAACATTACCTAGTTTCGTTCTTGTAAAGTGTACACACTTACAAGTAATACAGCAGGTGAGAGCAATTTTCAACTTTGATTCTTACATATCCATGTACAGTAAGTTTGTCCTAATTACACAGATCTTTTGTCCAGAAACAATAGAGAAAGAAAAATACAATTTCAAGTTTTAACTGAACTAAGGAAGAATTAGAAGGAAGACTACTTTTATACTAACATGTAAGAGGCAAAAAATCACAGCTGCAACTACAACATAACTAACTTCTATTAAAAATGGGCAGTCAGCAAAGATTTTTCAACATTTATATTCCTGTTCTTCTACAAATTCTATTGCCTTCTATTACACTAACTGCAAGTTACAGACATTGAAAAGTTACTGCAACAAGATGCATCTAAAATGGCCTGTGGCATCAAATGGATCCAGTTTCCATCCCTCTAATAGATCCAACTTTAATTTACCACAGCAGCTCTCTTACCTCATGATATATTGAGGGTTTAGATAACGAAGGGATGGTGAAAGACAAAACTTTGTTGTTTCCATCTTTGTCAGCGATTTCCTGCATTAAAAACAAAACCAGAACTCAAACAGAAGTAAGGAGATAAGAGCTGGAATAACTTTCAACTCTTAGAAGGAATTTAACAAAGTAAGTTAGATGTCCTGATCTGATAAGACTATTAACACCCCAAGGACTTTGTGCATTTGCAGAATATTGACAATATCAACATCCATATTTAGAAGTGGAAAAGACCTCCATCACAAACTGCTCTGCAGAATTAGTATGCAATACTTAAAAAAACCCCAGCACTGGCTTCTTGATCAGTGAGACTAAAGATACTGACACAGAAGGGCTGATGAGTCACTTGCTGACAATGGGTAGTATTTCATAACAAATGCACCACAGAGAAAAGGTGAAATCAAGGGGACTGACAAAGTTTCCTCCGGAGGAAACACACACAATATTTTCTCCAATTCAAACTGGTCAGATTTTCTAGTTGCTAGGCTACTACATAAGCAAACCCTGCAGTTTTTAAAGAAAATATACTAAGAGCAGTTACATAAGACTATAGTAAAAAGGAGTCTAAAATCCTGCCTTTGCACAGCAAATTTTCAGACAATAAGCTCCAGTCATTTCAGTTTATCTAAAAGTTTAGCCCAAAGTAGCTCTGTACTTGTAGCAGGATTCAAGGATTACAACAGGAGGATGGCTGACAGAATTTCTCAGAATGCACAAGATTTATTTATCCTTTTCACTTTCTAAGTATTCAGAAAATAACTTCACTCTCAGTATATGTGCAGAAAAATATCAACTTTATTAAAGATGAAAAATAATGGGAGCCACTGTCCATTTTGAGGTCTCTCTCTTCCTGAATATGGAGAGAATGGAGAAATTACTGTCCTTAAAAAATATGAATCACCAAAGTGACTTTCAAATGAACTGCAGAACATTCATGAAAAAATGGGAGAAAAGATACACATGCTACTTCAATCCAGTAAACAGTACCAAAAATCAGCAAGCAGTTTCCAATGGTTTTTTTCTATCAGACTAAATCCAAAACTACATTTTCCAGTTGTTAGAGCTGACCTACAGATACACAACTAGAACACATTTTAAGAATTACCGTTTGGCTGTTCTGTGTCTTATGTGTAGAAATATAACCCACAATTTAAAGGAGAGGTTTACAATGACAGTAGAGGGAAGGGTGATGCTTCAGTAGAATATGTTTTAAGGTCCTATACCACAGAAATTCCCACCAGAAAATGCCTCTTGTGGCAGTATTGCTAAATTTATCAAACAGCCTCATAACACTACAAAAGCAAACATTTCCAGGCTAGAGTAAGGATGTAAAAAACTGCTTTTATATCCAACAGCCAAATTTAATAATTTACAGTTGCTTTTTATTCTTAAAACTACAGTTCCCCTCAAGACAATTATCTGATTTAAATGTACACATGCATGTATCTGAGTGCTCGCATGCAAAGTGGTTTCATCTTCAAATTACCCTTCAAAAAGACACGTTTAGAGTATGTGGGAGGGCAGGGGAAGTGACACATCAAGACTGACTAAGCATATTAGCCTGACAATCACAAAAAGTTGTATTTTGCAATATTAAGTGGGACTATCTAATTTCCTTACAAACAGAAGCATACAAAAGTTTGAGAAAGCCCATGAGATTATCCTTTTTAGTGAAAATATTTTTTCCAAAAAAGGTAACTATAAGCTAAAAAAAAAATTTTTGCAAACACATCTTTTCTAAACCTTCATTACACTTTTCTCCATATTAAATACACCTTCCTTTAAGTGTATTTTAATTTTAAATATGTTGTTCCAATAATTTACTTTAATCCTAGTGGTCAGTGATGCAAAACTTCAGATCCAAGCTTTCCTCAGCCATTCCCACTCATCTCACTTACCAGGTTGTAAATGCCAAGCAGCAATGCTTCAATGCAACCATTACTCTGCCTATCCCTGCTGGCAGTGAGACGCAGATAAACCCAGATCAACTCTGGCAAAAACTGCAGCGTGAATCTCTTGAGCCGAACTTCAGAACTACGATAAAGTTCAAAGAGCTGGTGGCAAACAGGCTCCAGGAGCTGTGGAAAGGCAAAAAAGCTAATCACTTACTGGCAGGCTTCTCTAATAAGGGAGAGTGAAACAACAAATATAGGGCCTATATCATACAGCCACTGCAGTCAGTAAAAACTACATTCCGTGATGGCAAGTAAGTGAATGAATGACAACGGTATCTACACTCTGTTTAAGGAGATCCATAAAGACAGACCCAAGGGGCACTGGTATGAAGTATTTGGACATGTGGCCCTACTACAGACACTACCTTGTGTGCTTTGAGAAGATTCTTCTCTACGGCTGTCAGTATGAGATTTATTTTCTATACAGGTACTAATTTAAGGTGTGACAGACACGTGGCTTGAACTATGTGCACCGTAAAACTTTAGTGCAGTTGTAAGGTCTACGAAAGTACAAAGGTTAAAGATTAGCTGCTAATGACAAGTGTATTGACAGAAATATGAATTAATTTCTTATCTACACCTTTTGAGTCTCAAAACCAATTAAGTGTGCATGTTCATTACAATGCAAACTGATCTTTTCATTTCGAGCTGCACTTCAGGTTTCAGTAAAAGAATCAAAAAAAAGGCTCCTATCAAGTCAGTAAGGTAAACCTGCCATTTTGAGAGCCTACAGTGCTAAACCAACACCTAATATGCATCCATGGAACTGTTATGGAACAGGAAAAAAAGCAGAAAGAACCACACTAAACAGTCTCATTTTTCCCCATGACTAATCAAGTTTTTATTACCAAAATCAAAACTTGGGGGAAAAAAAAAACTTGAAAAAAAAATTACAATTTTCAAGACAAATTTTTTGTAAGGTTTGTGACCACTATCTAATATTGTATTCTACGAAATAGGATGATCTGACAGAAGGAAAATATTTATGGGATTCACTGTCCAAAAAGACAGAGGCATACATGTAACCTAAGGCAGCTGTATTCGTGCAGAAGAGGTACAGAGTCTGAAAACAAAGGCCAGAATCTCAAGTATTCTTTCTAACAGTACATGCCTCATGCAGCTCTCTTATACATACAGACATATGGAGCAGATTAGATAAGGCATATATGACCCCTCTTTCACTCCCAGGCATATGCACCTTAGGACTTTCAGAGCATTAGCAGGATATTTCACGGACTTTGATGCATTCTTTTTTCATTAATTTGTCCATTCATCATAATCATAGTAGCACAAATTTCCCGTGGAATTGACAGTCAAACTTTTGCTATGCTGCACAAAGATGTACTTCTGTGGTTTGTTGTGAACCATCCACCCTCTTAAAAAACTTAGGAGCCCCTTGCTAACAGCAGAGGGACCAACATTTCTGCAAGGGAATAGTTTGAATGTTTGATGAATATGCAATGCTGTAAAGCTCTATGAATGTACAATTTCACATACCTATATTTACACTTAGATATTTTCCACTGGTATATCACAAACATAAAACATAAATTTGACAGAATTATCTATTAAGAGAGCATCACCCAGGAAACAGCTTCATTTCCAACACACAATACTCTGGTCAGTGTAGCACACCATATTTAACCACTGATTACATAAGCCATAACATGACATTTATGGAAAATAAAACTTAACTGTCAGAGAAATCTCTTCTTAAACAAGGCTCTGGTGTAAGTACCTTGTGTAACAAGGCTTCTGATCAACAGACTTGTTACTCTAAGCTAGAAGTCAGCGTTTACATCACAAGCAAAGAGAGACTCTACAAGAAGAGGGAAGAAAGCTGACACTGACAATGTTGACATAGAATGAGAAAAGTCCATTCATTTAGAACAAATGGATATTTACAAATCACATGAATCTGTCTATCTATCTACACACACACATAAATATATGTATAGAAAGACAGATAGATAGAAAGATAGAAAGATATAAAATAACGGACCACTTAATTTTTGGCTTGGGATCTAAATGCAATTAGAAGTCTGTGAAATTTCTGTTACAATCATTTTAAGGAAAAAATGGTACAGCTTTCTGATAGTAGATTTATTTCAGTATTTCATACATGTATAGCACTTTTTGATCATAAGAGGCCTTAGTATATCCTCTCTTAATTAAAATTTACTTAGTAGAAACTCCTGTCTGAAAGTGACAACAATTATTAAAACCGTTACAGTTACACTCTGTTACTAGAACTGTATCCTTGTGTTATGAAAGGCCTAAATTTAAAAAGTGGTTACTAAGTAATTCAGACATCACTAAATAAATTTGTAGACTTTTCTTTAAAAGAAAATATGATCAAGAAGAGAACAGAAAGTAGAAAAAGAAATCTCTGAAAAAAAACCATACAAGCATATCTGCAGGGAGATGACAAGTGCAAGAAAAGCTAAAAATATCTGAAACCAGATACATACAATAGCAATGCTATAAATAGTACTTCTATTAGATTAGAGATGACAGCAGCCCAAAGCTGTTTCCTATTTGAAATTAGCCGGTCTAATCCAAGTCCCATTAAAAAGAGTGGAAAAGAAAAATTTATTTTAGCTCAGTCAGATGAAACTCAACCAGAGCAGTTACTAAGTTTATTCCATCTACTTTCAAATGAAAATTTTATAAAATTAGTCTTTTAAGTAAAGACTAGGGGGACATGCTCCCTAGCAAGATACAAACAATATCCAGTCAGTGGTGCTGCAAGCATTCAAATTCTCCTTATTTTTAGTAGTTGATATATTTCTTGTGGAAAATGTTCAACAACTGCAATTACTTTAGGTAAAAACCTGCAACTACTATCACAGTTTTGGTGTGTCCAGAGCTGTAAGTACACAAGAAAAAGCTGCCACCACAAAGATGCTAAAACACAAACATTTTCAAAAGCACAAACACCCAGGATTTTCCTGTCAAAGTACAGTATGATAGTCTCCCACCCGGAAACACAAAACCTGACACTCTGAGAAAGAACAAATGTTTTTCTTGCACCCTAGTTATCTGGCTTTCCAAAGAGCCAGGCTCTTCCAAGTAATTCTCTGAATATACATACTGAGGAGACACTGGATAAACAGAGGAAATGGAGCTTTTGTTGTCAGTAGTGGGTGTATCCATGAATTGGCACACGTTTTTTAATTCCAAAGATCTTTTAGTCCAAAGTCAAAGAAAACTGAGTAGCACAGAAGTCAGCAAAAAAATCCAAAGTAACATATCACTTATAATCCTCTCTCTTTCCTAATGAACAAAGTAATTTAAATTATAAGAGCTTTCCTATTAGCATAAGCAGCAATAAACATAAAAAACAAATGACATTTTTACTGGCTTAAAAATGCAGCAAGTGTAAATGATCTAATTTTCACTCCTCATTTTACACCTCACCAAGATGCAAAACCAAGATGCAAACCAGTCATGTTTTAAGAAAGATGATGAATAGCTTTCCTCTGGCTTTATTTTACAAGTTTTCCAAATCTCAAGAGTCATATCTTGAAGTTAAATATAATGCTTTATAAAATGCATGACAAATATTGGAAATATTTGCCGTTTTGAAGCATTCAATTGCAGAAAATAAAATGTGCTCATTTTAGACTTAACTATAACATAATGGGTGAAACCATTTATTATTTGAAGAGTACTGTGTCTCTGATTGCTTGGCATTGCAAAGGTGATCTCGTTCTGTTTCATAGCTGCCCCTTCTGAGTTAAACCTAATTACCCCACACAAATACTCAATATTTAAATTTCAGTAGTGCATTAACTTGACATCCATAGAGTACTGTCTACAGCCATAAACCAACCCTAAAAATTATAAAACTATCTGAAAAACAGAACTTTAAAAGTACTTTGCTTCTGAATTCAAATACTAAACAAAAATCAATACATTATTCAGTTAAATCGGCTGTTTATAAGAAAGATCACTCTCTACTCTTTATGCAAATTTCTGTTCCAGTAATCTTTATATTTTAAAAAGTCAGGTCACTTCCTCAAAGGCAAATAATAATAACTGTATTTAACTTGTCAATATGTCTGACTTCATTTGATAGCTCTCAAACTGGTAGATATCTGTCAAAAGAGAGAAACACCTTGGTTGTTTGGCTCCTAAGCATGCTGACTCCATGCTAAATTAAAAATAATAAAAATTAAAATTTTATAAATTAAATTATATCTTATCAAGATATAATTGCATGATTCTAGAAAAGTTCATGTTTGCCCTAAACAGTTTTTCACTTCTCAGAAGTTTTAAAAATAGGTCAAACTTATGATTAAGTTGTACTAAAGAATTACTTGCCCACCAAGTTTAAGAATCCAGAAAGTGTATTTTCACAATGGTCTACCACATATGCTTAATCTTCATAAACCATGAATTACCCTTCTAACAAATAATGCATAAAAATGCCTTATAAAGCATATTTTAAAACCCCTCTCAGTTAGAGACAAATATTACTAAAAAATTATGCAAAGTACTGAATTCACTATGGTTATATTCCTCACACACAAATAAGTTTGGACGGAGTGCAACAAGGAAATACATCCTGCCTTAACAAGTAGAACCTGAAGTTAGACATCTTTGTGTCTGGGATTGCTTATCTCAGACCTGGTATCAGAATCAGGCCCAAACAGCAACAGCTGCTCCAAAGAATATTATTTGACAAGCATCAGTGAGCAATAACGTAAGATCACCCTAAAAAGATCCCCTTTTTGCAAATCTGGTTCCTTGCTCATTTAAAAAAAAAATAAATCAAATGCTTACTCTCAAAGCAAAGGAAAGCTTTTACATTTTCAGGAGTCTACACAAACACAAATACATAGACAGCAGCAATGGTGGCTTCAGGTTGAAGAGAGAATAACAATAGCTTTTCAGTACAAAGAAAAAGGTCACTATGCAGGTTATTTATAATACTGAAATGAAGCTGACAGCTACGAAGCATTTTTTTTTTTTTTTTAAATTGCATGAGCATTATGCAACCTCCTTGAAGCCCAATCAAGCATTCAGCTTCCTAAAGCGGCTGAGCTGTACTTTGGAAAATAAAGAACTTCCTTGCTGTGTACACTACCCATTTAATTTATAAATATATGAGAGATCACAGATGATATACCAAGTATTTGTAAGCATTTTATCTAGCTTACATATCAGAGAATGGTTTGCTTGCACAATTTATTCAGAAGTTATATTTCACACACTTGCCCAGAAATGCTCCTAACAGAAGCCAAAGGGTTGGAAAGCTCAGTTTAACGTCACTTGCAAAATGAATTATGTACAAGGGTAAGCTAAGTTTTCATTGTGTCTATTTGTATTTTGGGGCCCTGGTTCTGCTCTTGTTTACAACAGTGTAAACCAAATTACACAAAAGCAACACTAGTAAAAGCACAAGATCTTGCTATCTTAATGGCACTTAAAACATTGATTCCATCTTCCACTGTCATAAGCCACCACATGAGAAGCACATTGGCCTTTCTGAGTTTCACTGTAAGGCCTATTTTGTCTCAGTTATGACTGAAAGGTGGCTTCTGGGACCTAAAAAAAAACAAATGAAAAAAACCCCAAACTCAACTCCCCACCCAAAAAAACCCAACAAATAAAACCCCAAACCAAAACACCAAAACCAACTCCTGCCAAATAAAATATAATAGTCAGCTGTGGCAAGGAAAATCTAGCAGACAGCATAAAGAGTATTTTTGGAAGCAGATGAGATTGTGTCTTATTAGAAAAGCATTAAAGTAACTGTCAAAAAACGAGAGAGTAAAAAGAGGGATGATACCCATGTTAGACTACATTAGAAAAAAAGAATCAAACAATCTTTCTCTCCATTACTTTAGCTTTAGTTGTAGAGCTGAAACATTCAGGAATGGGAATAAAAATAGGTTTTTTTAAATCTCCTACCTCATTATTTGGGTCTTGAATAACCTTATAAAGAGCTGGTACCAGTGGTTTTTTTCGGTGCAATGTAGCTGCATAGCTGGAAATTTGTGATTCAGGTAATGCCTAAAGAAAAAAAAAAGGTTACCCTGACAAATGAATACTTGGAAGCATTTAACATCTCCACAAAAGAATTAAGTCTCATCCCAACATCAAAGAAAAGTCCTGAAGTTCAGTAAATTTTCAGACTTGTAACCTAGTTGTTGAGCACAAATCCTTCTCCATACAAATAGCATTTGGGAGCACATAACCACTTCCAGGGTTAAATCCAAAAGCAGTTTAGATTCATCTTTCATAAATAATTTCCTCTAGTTTGATATGAGGACTCTCTTTATATTCTGTATTTATCAGGGTCTTTTTGAAGACTTTATCAAATCAACTCAACTTATTTAACAGGTGTGGAGAGCACAGAATGAGCATGGACAGCCTCGAGTCTTCCCAAGCAACCATGTCTGTGGATTTTGCATCCTTGAATCTTAAACAAATTTCCAACAACAGCTGATAATGACTTACTCTCATCAATGATGTGAGGAATTACTAATTCTTAATTTAAATAACAGACTAATTTCTTATCAGTCATGAAATCCTGTTTTCTTGTTTATGCATTATCCTGTATTTCACTCAGCATAATTATCAATATGTATATCAATATATAATTATCAAAATAGCTTAAAATACTTCAGATTCTTCATGACAAAACAATTGATTTTATGCAGACTATAGGGGGCAAAAAGTAAAATATTTTTCTTTGAGTTTCTTTTTTAAAGTCCAAATAAATATATACTAACTATTTTTAAATAAAGAAGTTCCTCAATTGGAAATTTGGGCAGCACTATCCAGCTGTTAGTTAAATTCCATCAGCTTGATCTACACAAAATACATGTTTTAAAAGACCACATTGCCATTGCAGTGTTCTGCTCTACAATAATAAACAATAAAATACTATTAGAATTATGCATTATATATTATGTAACAGCCAACTCACTTACACAGACCTTTGCATGCTTTATGCATTATAAGAAATTGAAAGATCAAGTAATAGATATTTAAAATGTTAATTATTTTATATTAAAAAAAACCCACTACTATGTTTGGTGGCATTAAGCCAACGGTTTAGGTATCATTCATCTTCTCAGTTCACCTTGAATTCTGACAGCCATTCTTCTACAACACCTCGTTCTGATCCCAGCATTTTCTTACTTCTTTTGCTTCTCTCTTACCTTTAGAAGAAAAAAAAAGAAGTTAAATACTAGTTATGGCAGGAAAATTTAGGTTTTTACAATCCTACCCAATGAAAAGCTGTTAATATCTTTCCAACTGAATTATATAATACAAAACAATAGTAAAAGTTGCATTTTGGGCAACCAGTCCCATTATTTAAAAATTATTTAAGTGTTGTCTTTGCTTAGTCTAAAGTGCTGTGCATAAATGGGGAAGGAGGAAAAAGAAGGATTCAGTGCTTCAGGCCAATTGTCTTTCAGTTGTGTTTTGAAAATTACTTTGGTTCAACCAAAAATTACATGTTTGACATACAAGTTACATCATGAAAGTCCTACAAAAAATGACCTTTTTATAGCCATTCTACATGACTGGAATCACCCATTCTCTTCTCAGAACATACTTGTTTTGATTTCCGAAAGATTTGTCTTTAAGAACGATCAGTACTTGTTAAATGAAAAGTGAAGTGGAATAAGATGTAAGGCTTCCCAACACAATTCTTAAGTTAATGTATCATTTTTTCAATGGCCCTTGGCAGGAAGTCATTAAGAGAACACAAACTCTCTTGCGGGTAAGGAACTGCTTCAGATTTCTAAAGCATGTTTAAATATCCAAATACAACAAATTCAGAAATAACATTAATTTAAATTCAAGTAACACTTGAATGACTTATTCCAGCAGAAACACTGAAAAATAATTCTATAAAATAACAGAACAACTAATCAGATCTCTGCAAACAAAAGTTTACAAAGATATCTTTTTTGATATAGGGAAACAGATACCATGTCAGAGTAAGACATGGACAGAAGAATTTAATTTAAAACATCATAGGCATGCTACAAAAAAAGCTGAGTTTTAGTTCACTTTGCCTGGAAAAAAAAAGTGTGACATTCAACTTTACCTCTTTAAAGAAGTCAGTTTTCTAAAGGAGGAAGAGGAGAAGGAATGCAGAAATTTTTCAACCTGGGATGCATTTGTCAAGCCTTCAAGTAGTGCCCCGTTTTCTAAAAGATACAAAAACCCTACGATGATCACAAAATAGGGAAAAAACATAGTAAAGTAAAGCAAACATTAATGTAAACATTTTTTGGTCTTACAAACGGAACTTTATCAAATCCTCTAAAGTTCATGTGAATCCTTCTGCAACAAAGCAATTTGCCATTAAAAAAACAAATAATAAAAGGCTCAGTGTTTTAGCAGGAGGAAGGGAGGAATTGCCTTCATCCAAAAAAAGGCTTTCTTCACTTAGGTGGAAAATCCTTCGTATTAGTGATGCACAGTACCACAGGGACAGTTCTTACCAAGAACAGTGTAAGACAAATGTAAGATGAAAGAAAAGAGTAATAATTTTATAAAATGTGAACTGAATTCATACCCTGACTTTGGAGAACATACAGTTCTTAAATGGAATACACTAAGGACTCTCCCTTACTATAACGCCCTCAGTACATATTTCTTACAGAGCCAAAATTTCACTGTCACTGTGAAAATCATGTATTACACTCAAGTTCACCTTTTGCTGCAGAATCCCTTCATAGTGAGCATGAGGCAAACAACACACATAGGAGCCAACTCTAGGTATATTAGTGATTTTACCATGCATTGAGCTTCAAGCTTTCCTATTTGGGAACTTCTTTCAGTGTAAGTCAGCTTCAGAACCACAGCTGCTGTATCAATACAGAAATAGTCCACATCTATTCTGGCTACAGTCACTGCTAGTTCAATTTTAGGACAAATCGTCTCTCCCTTTCAAATTATCTGCCTGGGTATTAAACACATGTTTAAGGACTTGTACAAAGATAGCTAGCTGATGAATTCACAGCACACAAGCTCCACTGACTCTACACAGGAGCACTCAGGAAAAGCAGGGTGAGCCCCTCAGCTCGGTGCCCCATCCCGCTCCGCTCTGGCCGGGCTGCACCAGGCGCACTTGGACACTGTTCCAGAGGCACACGAGCACAACAGCTGTGGGACTGTCTCAGCCTCACACACAGATGGCTCCCTGGGATTTTCAAAAGGCCATTTGTAAAGCACACCCCGTGCTTACACTCACTCCCTGGTTTGCTGTACCTTTGGGGGGAAAAATATAAATATATCAAACACTGTGTGGGTGTGTCTCTAAAGTAAACTGGTTCAATACGTTAAGCCCAGTGCATATTTATTCAAGGTTGAAGTAGCCTGAACCAAGAGTATTGAATTTCATTTTCAGAGTGTTCTCATCTCTCCCAAAGCAAACAAAATACAGGGAATATAAGAGATTTCTCATGCTTATTTAAAAAACATTACATTTTTTTTTCTACTACGGTTCAAAGGTCTTATAATATATAGGAACCATGATAACTAATCAGAAATTTAGTTATTAGTAACAGTAATAATTAAATATACTAAAATATTTTTACATATGGTCTCATGAAGATTTCTTAAATACTGAACAAGTAAGCGAGTTTGAATTCATACTAAAGCATGGAACAGGAAAGTTATAGTTAGGAATGCAGTCACTCAATGTTAAAATCAAATACAAAAAATCAATTACCAAAAAGGTTCCCCACAAAAGCATCTGAAATAATAGTTTAAATGTTTTCTCCTAAACTTACTCATTTGGCATAAATGAGCAGAATATGATAAGGCTGTTAAATTAGACCTGGAATCTTTATGCTTAATATTAAAGCTACAACACCCTTTGCTGAAGGAAGTCACAGTCTTGCATTGTGCATCTGTCAATTACAGTTGAGATGTAAACACAATTTTATCAAGTCAGGGCACTCTCCTAGATCATGCTATGCACACAAATCATAGAATCATCTTGATTGGGAACGACCTTTAAGCCCGTCGAGTCCAGCCATTAACACAGCACTGCCAACTCCACCAATATACCACGTCCTTAAGTGCCACATCTACATGGGTTTTTAAGTCCCTCCAGGGATGGTGAATTCATCATTCTCAATATTTTTGCCTTTGAAAATATATAAGTCTGAAGTAAAGTTTATTCCAACAACATACCATCAGAATAATGAAACTTAAAACTCAGATAACTCTCCAAGAATTTTTGACTGCAGTAAAAGAAATAAAAAAGGGTTTAATCAACAGTGCTCATCAGAAAGCTTGTTTTTCACTTCCATTTAGAAGAAAGACATGCTGAGTACATTACTATTTACCAGTCTGCATTTAAACCACTAACCAAGACCAATTTGCAACAGCAAAATGATTACCCAAATAATCTGAGCCGGTACCACTTGCTACACAATCAACTATTACAGTGGGGATTAGAAAGAAAAAAAAAGTGCCACCAATTAGATATTCATAATTGATGATATTTATGAAGATATGATTATTCAAGTATGCAGAGGGGTTTTTTATTGGTGGTTTCTATTTTATTCAGGCTTTTTGTTTGTTTGTTTTAAAGAGGCCAGGATTTTACACTGGTTTAAACATACATGGGAGAGATTACATTAACAGGACATGTACTTCAAAATGAGCCCAGTTTTTGGCCATTATCTACTAGATGGTATGATGTATACAATGTCATTCTAGTCCTAGTTGCACAATGAATGAAAATGTTATGTATTTTTACCTTAAAGGCCATGAGAAGAATAATTTGCAACTAAAACCTGAACTGCGTCAGTTCAACCTGAACAAGAATAGCGCTTCATGCTACATGATCTCTTCACAGTGCCACTTGTGCAAGAGAACATTATGGGCTGACAGGACTAAAAGAACAGAAAACTCCATTATCAATATAGCTTGTTCTTCCAAGCTACATAAACACTCCTTTCATAGCTATAATTCCTGAGCATGGAAAGAAACGTATATGAAGAAAGATTTTTCCATGCTGCCTCTGTAACAAAAGTTGCATGGAAAGCATGAAGAATGCATCCTTACTCTGAACTAAACATACATTCAATTTCTTTGATCCAGAAAGTTCACAGCTCTGTAAGAACACCTGTGTTAAATATGATCAACACTCCGGGAAGCAGAGTACCCAGAAGACAACATAAGATCAGGTGGTCTGAAGTATGTAGGAAACACACTTCCCCACCACACACCCACAGTAACGAGACTGGAAAACTCTGGAGCAAGAAAGGGTCTGACTCTTATGCTAATCTAATCTCAAGAGAAAATAAAACCAGCCTTGGAAATGTTCAGTTTTGGTAGATGACTTCTTGTACTTATTTAAAAGTACATTATTGTAATTCACATCTCTTATGATAACGTATCACAAATACCATTGTGATTTCCCTGTATTTAGTAGATACTTTCATAAGGTGTCATTTTGATAAGAACATAAAACAATAAACTAAAAAACTACTGTCCTCAACAAATCAGAGGTACAACTGCAACTTGCCATTAGAAACAGGTTCAAACAATCTGCCAGAACTCTCCTGGCCATACAGCTCCACAGTACAGAGAAACAAGGTAAAACCTGACAAAGGCAGAAAGAAACAAAACCTCGTCTGGACAGTTATTAATTTAAATTGCCAGCTCGAGCCTTCTCTTTAATAGAAAGAGCACTCTTCCAACTCTAGTTTTTAGGTAATTTAATTGCAAGCTTCAGCAGACAGGCATGCATTCCAACTTTAAAATATAAATGCTGATGTATTCTGTATGTGGGATTTAGGTTGCCAGCCTTATTAGACAAGCCTTAGTCACGCAAAACAACTTGGATAAGACATTTCTTCCCTGCCCACTCTGACTCACTAGTAATAACCAGGCTAAAAAGCTTTCTTTTTGGATATCAGCAACAAAGAAAGTTATGTGAAAACAATGGGAGAAAGCCTTACCACAGAGAAGTCAAAGATGATTGATAACAGTCTTGTAAGCTTTCATGGTACCATACTCGCACAGTAAGATCCATTTCTTATCAAAAAGGTCACATCAGTTTCAGCTGCTGCCAAAAAAAGGGTAAGGAAAAGGTACAGCCCATCTGGTCCAAAAAGCCTCCTCTAGGTCATTTTAAGCTCTAAATTATCTTCTGTGCCTTTTCAAGCACCATAAAGCTCAGCTGCCAACCTTCTACCATTACTACAGTGAAACTGTGCTTTACAGATACAAAGTTGCTGAAGACAATTAGAGCAGTAGGAATGAAAATACAACACTGAAAATAGACACTATATAACATCTACAAGACTAATTTAAAGCTGCTGTTTTCGTAGTTTCTATAGTATTGCACAGAGTAGCTGTAGAGAGCTACAGAAGTCGGCTGACTATAGAGAAAAATTTAAGTCCCATTTGCCTCACAGAGGCAAATAAATAGAACCTGAATAACACACAACTGTACACTTATAACTAAATCCTTCTCTTAGGAGTTCATGCAACAAATAAAGCATAAAAGAGTTGGGATGATCGAGAATGTGGAACAAGAAACTTATCTTCTGTATACGAAGAAAATACTCCTCTACATTACTTACAGGATTTCGGAAACAGTAATAATAAAGACATTATCCTGCAGCCTTAAATACCACAAAACACACATTAATTATTCTATTATAAGGACCTGACGCACTTAAAAATATATATACACACACACACACGTAGGTTAGCCACAGAAATGTTACCTTATTCTCTCAGCACCAGTTTCCTTAGAAACAACTTCACGTAGTCATCCTACACTAAACCTAAAACATTCTCTTGTCAGGATCCTGGTGATAACCCATCCCACGCTAGACAATACAGGTTTGTCCTCCCTTTGCATCAGTTCATATGCAAGAACTCTTCCTATGCTAGTTTGTCTGCATTAACTTCTTTACTTACAAAAACATTTCCATGCAAATTACTTTCCATGTAACCCTACCTCTCCCGAACACCTTCTTGTCCACGGTTTTGGTTCAAGAAGTAAATTAAATCTAGGTAAGTAAAGATACAAAATGCATAGTAAAAGAAGGAGCCTAAAAAAAAAAGCCTAACAGCAAACTAACACTTCAAAATCACAGTTAAGGTAGTTTTTTTAAGGAGTTCAGTGCTAAGCACTAAAAATGAGCAGACACAGGCTAAGAGAAATCTTTAAACAGAATTTCTGTGGGAACAAAACCAAAACAAAATTCAAAACCAAAACAAAACAAATCAACAAAAAGACACACCACCAAAACCCCCTCAATATGCACCTTGGAATAAGACTGAAAACATTATGCTGAGATCGCTACTTGGTCTGTAAAGGAAAGAAATTCATGCAGAAACATTCTAGAAATACAAGATGAAGATTCTAAGCAGCTTCCCATTTTTGAGCTGTAAAGTCGTCACTTGAGAGAAGTAAATGCCGGTTATACTATAAAAATATCCATTAAAATGTTGAAGTCAATTCCAATATCGGTATACATTTCTCACTGCAGTATTCCCTACTAGATGTAATTCACACAAAATGGAATTTAGGTTACATATTCATTAATTAATTTACCTAACCTTCTTTCTTCTACCCTATTCTCAAAGAGATATAACCCAGAGGATCCTCTGCTGAAAGTAATGAAATCCCTTATTCTAATCTTTCCAACTTCCAGATGGTAAAGCCTCCACCTCCAGGAAGAGGAGTGTAAATAGATTAAGCTGAGGTGACAAATTTCCCCCCATCCATACACTTACTTACACATTCACAAATTCCTAAATGAGTGGAACCTCCAAATTTATCTGAATTTACCTCAATTATAGCTGAAATTATGTCATGTTGCTGACTTCTAAAAAATGATGCAGTAAGAATACCAAGTTCCAAAATAAACTTTCAAAATGGCAGAGTTAAAATAAAGATCCTTAAGAATTAAGACATTGTTTTATTGCACGATGCCAGAATTTTCATATATGACTCAGATGCATCATTCACATTTAAGATGCATGACTTTCAAGGATAAATTCTGAGTGATATGCTGGTCTTACTTTTCCAATACAAGTTCCCAGACTTTAAAAAGCAAACTCAACAACAAATATAGTTAAATGAAACATCACTGATCACACCACTACTCATCAAGATGACACAATTTCAGAACAGCACACACGTCTCCTGCTTGACCTAACGGAATATATGAGCAAGTTGAACCCTACATACACACAAGAAGGACTTAAGGCACATACAGAGGCTGTTCACCATTCAGAGGTAAAGCAGAGTAGCATCAAGGATTCTGAAATCTAAGATCTGCTTCAACTTCCACAGTTAAAACTGCAGCTGCCTTTATTACTTCCAACTGTCACTGCAGAGGAAACAACTTGTCTTCTTACACGTCACGTGTCACAGCATTATTTCAGTTCAGCAATTTTCAGTCTCACACCAGTTTTCTGAAAGTTAGAAAGGGGTTTTAAGAACTGCAAAGAACAATCTCACAAAACAGAGAAAAAACCACTGTTAATTTTATATTGAGATCAGACTGATTGTAAGAGTCAGAATTTTCACACACAAGAAATAAAACATGTTCCTGATCATGTTAACTCTATATAACACACCCATTAAGAGCAAAGTGAACATCAAGGATCACCATATTTGACCCAACTGATTAAGGTGATTGTGCTACAAAAATTGATGTTTATGACCAGCCCTACTGCTAACGTCACTAGGATTCCTCCAGAGCCAGAAATTACATGGCCTCTGTTGGACTCCCTCCTCCACAGAAAACAGGCAAAGGAACATTGTCTATAAAGAAAGTGTAACCCTTTTTCATCACCTTATTAGAAGCTGTCATGAAACTCTGAAACTGAGCTTACTATAACTGGCACTCTGTGGCCTATTACTTGGAAGTATATGCTGCTTCTCAGTGAAATAACTGAGTGAGAATTAAAACAATAGTAAATGTAAATTAGTGCAACAACTACACCAGGTACCCCCTTTGTCTTGGTATGAGTTTAATAATTAATTTTCACTGCTGAATAGTTAAACACAAAGCATATTGTTTACAGTCACTATTCTTCTACTGTTAAACCAACATTAGAACAGAATACAAACCGACCAGTCATAAGAAAGGACTAATGAATATTTTAGTGTGAAATGATTCATTTTTCATGTATTTTTTAAATAGTGAGGACACTAAATTACTAACATATGTGGGAGTGTAACTTGGGGAGGGTGTTTGGATGGTTTTTGAGGGTTTTTTATCTGAAATTTAAACTATTTTTTTTCTACATATATACAATATCTTTAGGAACACAATATAAACACAGCAGAAACAACTTAGATCAACCCAATCTTTCATGCAGCACGTTAGGCAAGATTTTCCACAATGTTTTTCACTTATCTAAGCTATAGATCAGCATAAAAAAATAAAGCAGTGTAAAACCACAACAAACAACAAAAACAACAAAAGAAAACAGAGACAAAAAGAAAACAGCGTTCCACAGGTGCTTGATGACTCCAGCTGGAATACACAGCCTTTTTTCCTCCTCCCCCCAACACTACTGAAACAAGAGCAAGATATTAAATGCACACTACTATTTTCATACATATTTTCTATTTATAGCTTGAACAAAATTAAAAGCTTTTTGTCAAATACTGCCCCAATATATATTCAGAAAATGTGAGTCTGTCAAGATTATGAGAAATTACAGATTTAACAAGTAGCATTGAAAATCCACACAGCAAGCATCATGGGTATGCCTCCTCAAGCTTTTTTGTGTGGACAGGGGAATGGAATTTATGTCTAGATGGTTAATTTTACAATGTTCTAGGTTTTCAAACAAATTTTCTAGCACTCAAAAAAAATTTACTGAGTACTCAATGCTCCAACCTTCAGCGGGTTTTACATAACCTCATCCATACACAGAGATATTCTGAGGTTTTGTTTTTAATACTGAACAGTTTTCCTGCTAAAAAAAAAAATTCAAAAGCAGTTGGTAAAATAGTGCTTTCCCTCTCCTCCAGGTTCCAGAATAAATTAACCTTGGAAAAACACCAGAGATGGCCTCATATGCAAACTTGTTAGGAGTCATACTACTGCTTTTTGCTACATTAATCTTCTTTGAGAAATTCCATATATTACATCTACTTCAAATAGAAATACACCCACATGAACTACACTAAACATAAATAGTTTCTCTAATCTTTTACAGGTATTGCCCATCTAGGTAACATTTATGATCTTTTACTTTTTTATTAGTTATACCAGCATAGAGCAAATCCAGTTCATTCTCTTCAAACACATCATCAAAAATTTTTAATCAAAGCCTGAGTTTAATTAAAAGCCTGTTCTGTTTCCCTATGCAATTGTGCTGATAGAGATCAGCAGCCATTTACCAAAGTTCAAGCACCAGGCACCTGAAAGTGCTAGATTATACATTTTTGGTGTAAGTAATATACTCATCTAACATCCTTCATACAGCTTGCTCCACAAAACACAGTCTTTCAAGGGCAACTCAGACAGAAGGTTTAGAAATACTGAGGTCATTGGAATGCACAATGGACCTGCAGAGAGAATGTGGAGTAACTTCTCCAAAAGTAGGGCTGATCAGGTATAAAACCAAAAAAAAAACCAAAGAAAAAAACCGCACCACCAGGAGAACAAAAAACCGCGATGAACAAGCCAAAACCAATGCACACAGTCCACATGTGATTCCTTCATCACATGAAAAAACTGTTCTGAACAAAATACAAACCCAGACCTAACACCCTGGTATTTGCAATTATGTGCAGATTTGCAAGTTAAGGTGATTACACCATAATTCTTTCTTATCAGTGTGCAGCAAGGGTTTCATACTTGGGGGGAAAATCCTTGTGCTTTTTGCCTTATCTGCCAGCTATCCAACTGGCACTTTGAAAAGATTTTCATAGTGTATTTTAACGATTTTGTTCCCTTATCAGTTCTATCTGTTTCACTTGAACTATTAAAACCAAGAAGATGGCAACTTCAAACATTACCCTGCAATAAAAAAGGAAATGCTAAAAAAACCTTTTCCATTTTCCATGGATGCGACACATATGCATAAACATGCAGAATTTACTTATAGCAATTACATATTACATATTTCAGAAAGCTCTAAAGCCTGCATTCACAGAGACAAAGAGATAATCATTGCAATCTATTCAAAGTCAGCACATATTACTAAAGCAGAATGTTCCACCAGTTCATAGAAATAGCAATAAAATAACTATTACTAGAATTCTGCATAAAGCCAAGGAAAGCCTGCATCCTTTCCCTGTAGGAGAGATATTTTGTCTTTCAAAAGCTACCCACTGGAATATTAATTTGAAATACATCAAAATTTGATAGAGCTGACAACAGACAACATGATGATTAAGGTTTCCTAATTAGCATGATAATGTCCATTTAAGATTTGCTCCCTCCTCTCTCTCACAAGACCAAAAATTTATTATCAAAATAAGCCATCAAATACAGTAGGTTGCAATCATGGGAGTACCATCAGCAGAGGAGGGCAATGGACCATCACACCCACATACTTCTCCACCAGCCAAGTGTGATAAGGTTCCTCCAAAATGTTTCAGTAAAATAACAAGAAACTATGCTGAAGCAGCTCTTTCGCAGAACTTGACAAAAAAAAAAAGAAAAGGAAAAAAAAAAAAAAGGAGAGGAAAGAAAAAAAGGCATAGCACTCCCACTTCCCCACTGACCAAGAGATCTTTAAGCTTTCTGCATTTATAAGACAAAATTAATATCTACAGGAACTGTATTCCAATTTTCTTGAACTTCCTTCTACTTTTTGTATCTTGAACCTACCTAGTTTTCTGTCTTTAGCACATACCAGAACCTGCAAGTCTGAGAAAAAGGGCACAGAATAAATAACAAAACTAATATTTGAACATTTAGTAAATTTTAAGTTGCAAAATACAGGGGGGTGGGGGATGTAGGGCTGGCACAAAACAGACTGTGACAATCAGCACAATACTCAATTACACAATTTCAGCAGCATCAATGCCAATTAGTATTGGCCCCTGGCCCCTAATTTGGTCTGGAATCCAGATCTTAACCTGATTAAGACTTAGTGCACAACCAACACGAAATCCCACTGTTGCACATTTATTCTTCTGCCTTAGCATTCTAAGTTTTACTCAATTTAAACACTGAAGTAGCTAGGGGGAAAAAATTACAAAGTTAATGTAAACTGTACACATTAACTGCGAAAAACCACAGTAGACCTGCAGCTATCTGAAGGGATTTAACCTATAGGGAGGAAAAAGCAAAGCATGTACTCTCTCAAAGAGTTTAATGCCATGATTCCTGGAACACAAGGTATGTGTGGAACACAGCTGCCATTTGAATGATTTAAACACCCAGACGCCTCAAAAACATTTTTCTGTGGCTGAGGAGACAAATCCAACAAAGTTTCAAATTGCAACTACCCAACAAAGTTTCATTTCTGCATGTACAAGGAATGATTGCACGAGTATGTTCACTACTGATGCAGAAAAGGTGCATATTCTGAAGGTAGCAATTGTTCTTACATGACCATGCACAGCCCAAGCCCACTCAACACCTGCACAAGCAAAAGAGCATCTCAGTCATTTCTGCAACTGGTCCTTCGGAGACACACACACAACAAGCCATGCCCAAATGGTTTTAATATTTTTATTTGCTGTCTCAACTCTAACACAAATTGTAGTGAGGAGAAAGAAAATCTTGTTCTCTCCTTCTCCCCCAAACAAACAAAATGCAAGCTAGGAAGTTTTCTTACTCAACAGATACACGGATACTTCTCAAACTCATGTGGTGTTTATGGATGAAGGCAAAGCTGGAGAGTCAGAACACATGAAACAAGTCTTGGCAAATGCACCGATCTAAGCAAACAGAAAAGTCAGTAGCCTGCTCCTAGCCTTCCTGTTCACTGGAGAATCATGCAACACATGTGACACCAGTGATTTTAAGGAAAGGTTGCTGTCACAGGATGTCTATGAAAATAAACAGCGCAGATACACAGAGTATGAATGCTTAGCTTAAATTCATCTAGCATTTAGGTATTTCTTTTCTATTTTCATTCCACTTATGCTCCAGTCCAAGACTCCTATCTCTATTTGTATGTCCATAGGTAACACATAACTGTTTTAGAGATTTTCATGTAGCTCTTGCCACTCTGACACGGCAAGATTTGCACTGCAATTTGCTGCAGTCCATTAACATGAAGAAAGCTATCAGAACGGCTCATATGAGGTCTAACAAAATTAGCATCTCTCTTCCCAAAAAATTGCCACAAATATGGTTTAGTAACTTCCAGAAGCTTAAGGATGCTACTATTTGAAATCATTGCACAGATGCAACATTGGAGACCATCGGGTATGGTGGTTTGCCAATTACATAACTATCAAACAGAATGAATACATAATTAACAATCTAGAGGCAGCTTTGGAAGCTCAGCAATTTCGTCTAAGACTTGTTCTACGCTAAGAACAAGAGAGAAGCACCTTAAAAAATACAAACCCAGAGGCATAAGGATCTAGTAATTTTTCCATTCCACATCTAAACCCCCCTTGCTATCCCCTCTGTATTTAGCTTACATCTCTATGCTGGTTTGGCTCAACAAAACATCTTAAAAAAAAAAAAAGCAACGGAAAGTTCTCCACTGTTACACAAAAAAATACGAGCTTTTGCTGGGATAAATCCTTTGTCAGCATGCCTTACATTTCTATGTAAAAGGGCACATGACTATCATTTAAACTCCTCAATCTCTTCTTGTGTAAGTTCACTACACTAAATGGACTTTAACCAATCATCTGTCTATCCCACTGCTGTTATTAAAATATGAAGAGTTCAAAAATACATTAACACTCCCTTTGCTCTTATACTATCACTGTTGTACAAAGAAAGACTTGTACTACAGAGACTGGGTCCTAGCTACAAACACAAGTGTTAGTTTTGTCTACTGAAGTCCAGTTTTACATATTCTAACAAAGCAACACGGTTACAACAGAAGTTTGGAAATTCAAACTCTAACCTTAATTTTGCAGAAGTAAATATAAATCTTAGCACTTACTTCAACTGTGCCAGAGGAATGAATAATTTTCATCCGCAAAATTCTGACAGCATGTATCCACATTTATCAAGTGATCTGACATCATCTGTTGTTACCTGCAGATCCTAAAGACCAGTACAATAACCATTCTATGTAGGGAGCTTTTTTTAATTACCATTTTTAACTGGACATGTGCTTCCAACCCTAAAGCATGAGGAACCACAGTGATATGCTGAAGCATCAAGTATTCTTTTCAAAAAAGTATACCTCTAACGCAGAGTAATAAAGAGATATCAAAACTCAAAGTTGAGCATTTAGATTTTTGTTCTTTGCCCTACTCTGATGGCATGTACCAGGGTGCTTGATAAATTGCTCACTCCACCCCCTCTATAAGTAAGTTTATATAAAAGCCTCCTACCTTCTGAAACACATCTTGTCTAAAAGGTTGCTGACCCTCGTGTTCAGCCATCACAATGCTGCTACCACACCATCTAAAGATGGTGGAGTCACCACTGTAGTTTACCCATGGGGCACACTGGTCATAAGATACCACAGCTTCACAAAGTTCAAGTTTAAAAAAAAAAAAATTAAATTCTAGCTAATTTTTCACATGCAGAAAATACAATATTCAAATTTGCAGATACAAGCTAACTTGAGCTATTTCTACAACAAAATCTGCAACACTTATGCCCATGTGTCTTCAAGATCTCGTGCTTAGGATATTTAGGAAAGTTACTAAAGTAACTATTATGGATTTCTTAATAACCTTTTCTAAATCAATTTTTCTACCTTGTGGCCCTATTCCAAATCAGAACAGAGGCAGGCATCCAGAGGGGCTGCTCTCCAGCCTCTCCTTAACCTCAAGATAGCCTCAAACCTAAAGCAGACAGAAAAAGTAGAAAATATGAAGAGGAGATGTAAAGAAGAAACAGACACCAGAACTCTCAGACATAACCAAACTATTCAAACAAAAAGAAAATAATTTAAGACAGGAAGGAAAAAACGCAAGCAAATTTTACACATATTTCAGCTCATTATCTTTCAATCCAATATCTTCTAAGCTGAATGGCCATGAAAAATAAGATTATTCTGTTAAATTTTCTCACTGTCTTTCCAGATAGATGCCAAATAATTCCCCCAGGTCACATATGGGTCAAGGCAAGGCAGAAGAGGGGAGGAAGACCCAAATAAAATTACAATTTAAAATTTATAAACTACTAAAAATGGAAACAGAAAAATATTCCAGACATATCAATTTTGCACTGTATGAATCAGCAAACTGCAGTCATGCAGTCTGCACAAATGTCCATGTCACACATCTCAGTTAAGCAGAATTCAGAGGAACAGCAACGTGTAACTATTTACAGAACTCATGAACCATACACAGTGCAGACACCACTAAAGGAGATCTAACCGGTTCAGTTTTCTCAAGGATCACAGTAATTAAAATAAAAACATAGTAAGATTAGCTAAATTATGAAGATTACACACAAAAATACTCACTTTGCATTTCTGGAATGTTAGCCAAATGCTTGTATAACAATACAATATAAAATGAGATGTCATTAACTACTTTGTCCTGTAGAAAAAAAACCCCACAGAAAACACAGAAAGATAAATTCATGGAAGAGTGTTTTAACAGATTTAAACTGCACCAACCATCTCCATCAGGTCCTGTGCTGAACAATGTTACACAGCCAGGGAATTTGGCATTTTTCAATGCTAAATGATAGCAATGATAACCACTACTAAGAGATAAATAAATAAATAGTTTACCACTTTGCAGTAGTTAGACACCTAACATTTTATTTCCCTACCCTAGCGGGATTTCTTTCCAAATGTCTCTGGCTCTCTATTTTCAGGCAAAGTTAATAAATTTGAACGTAAAATCTGTATTTCTCTACAGAATCACACCAAGAGGTCAAGGCAGCAGATCTGACATAGGCAGTGGGCAGCAGAGGCAAGCTGGACTGCCTGTGGAACAGAAAACAATCAAGGAAGACTGAAAAAGTGACTTGTCAATGGTATTTCTGTCTTTCACAAATCATCTGAATTGATTAATAATAAAACATCTGTTGAACCCTGTGCCCAAATTCATTACATTTGATAGAAAAATGTAACACTAACAGAAGAAAGAAAAATTGCTGTGTGGCCATTCACCATACAATAAAAAGCTTTTACTATTATGGATAATCTGCAGCATGTATTGAAACAGTTTGCAAACTGTACGCTATTGCACCTAGTCTCTGTTCTTGGTTTTTATGTTCTCTTCTTTGTAGCACTGCTGGCAATACAGAATTTTGTTTTACAGTTGGATTTTCCTAAACAACTATATTTTATTTCATCATAAGTGCCCCTCAACCTCTCGAGGCTTTATTTGAAGTTTAGAAACTAAAGTCAGAATTCTATACAAAAAAAGGAGATCCACTGAGTCACTTCTTAAATCTGTCCTATGACTAAGTTAAAAAAAAGGCACTTGAATTATTTGTCTTGTTATTAGAAGCAGGAATTATCCAAGAAAGGTGCAGAGAGAAAAATTCAACCAGCTTGCCATTTTACCTACAACTAGTTCTTCCAGCATAAACGCAAACTACTTTCTTACTGAAAAAACCCTGTAGAAAATAGCATTAAATAAGTCAAGAATTACTTCTCCCAAATATTCTGTTTGGAAATGCAAGTAACTGACTGAAGTAGCAAGTCAAACTGTACTACTCGTGACTGTCTCTGCTCAGATCAATTTTCCCTGAAAGGGACTTCTTTAATGGTTATTACTATGGCACAGATGTCCTTCACGAAGACCCAGCTGGGGAAGCCTCCACCTTCAGTTCCTGATATTTGTTCATATCTTAATATAAGGAAACAAGCATCAAGAAAAGTAATGGAATCGAAAATTCTTTTCCAGCCCAGACAAGTCTTTGAGTGAACACATTACCCAATCTTTTCAAGATTCTCAACTCATGTTAAACTGCTTGGTAAAGAGCCAAACTGGTCTGCCTCTCCTCATACAGAAAATAAGGAGTATCACATGAAGTTCTCAGATAACAGGTTCAAAACAGAACCGAGGAATGACTTACTGACACCACACATGAAGTGCAGCTCTTACTGACAGAAAACATGGTAGCTGCAAAAACCATACATGGGCTCAAAAGTTTTTCTAAGTATATGCATGAAACAAAAATCCATACAACACATCATCCCCACTGAGACTGGGAGAGCTGCCCTAAGGAATAACCCTATATTCTAGAAAAGAGCGTAAAGCACCTGCTGTCAAATGAGCACCTGCTCAGCTGTGGGGGACAAGCAGAACTTGAAACAATGGTCCTGTCACATTCCAGGGTCTCAGAGCTTTAGGCTTCAAGAGAGAATAACAAATCAGACCAGTGTGGCTGTTCCTGTAGTAGATCAGACCAGTATGGCTATTCCTGCAAAGAATGGTCTTTGGGTTGCCCAAAAACAAAAAATCCAAACAAAAAAACAACCCACCAGCAAACAAACACCACAAACAGAAAGAAACTAAGACTACTGCTCCAGCCCATCACTTCTCTAAAAGAGAGGTGAAACAGTGACTGTGATACTATCCATAAAATATTTAGCTCTCTAATGATGCCTGAGAAGATCATTTCCTTCCCCACCATTCATAGCCTTTTTTTTAAAGCATTCAAATAAACCAAGGAGGACTAAAGAAAGATCTCTTCCATCCTTATTGTAATTAAAGCAGCATTAACTATTTTATTCAAATGACAAGAAGCTTCCAATGACATAACTGAACTACTAATACAACACCACAGGAAGTAACATGCAATTACAGAGGGAAAAAAGATGCAATATTTAAGTAGTTCAAATATGTATTCTGATACTGAAGGGGAAAAAACCCCTTTCTTGTCATCTCAAAACTGAAAATACTTCAAGTCACTGTCAGTCACACAGCTCTCTACTCCAGAAAAGAATTATGAAGAGCATACCGCTAAACATTTTGCAGTGCTAGAGAGAATATTGGATGCAGAGGCAGAGAAGAATGGTACCTATAATGTATCTCACAATCTGTTAATCCAGAATGCACAGCAACACAAATTGCTGGAAACACAGACTTTTGAAAGCTATCCAAGAAACCCTGCAGCCTTCTTCTCGCCTAACAACACAAGCAGCAATCCCAGAAAGTCATAACTAGCATGGCTGTATAGGTGCTAACATAACTTTATCCTAGAACATTTAATCTTTGCAGTAATTATCACCACCATGAATTAATAAAAAAAAAAACAAAACCAAAACCCCAAACCAAAAAACCAAAAACCAACTGAATAAATCACAAAAGGTACTGATTATTTGTACATGGAGTTTCAATGACCTTTCCTTCCTAGAGGACATTCAGTTGTCTGTTGAGGTTTTTTTACACAAAATAAAAATTTCTCTTATGTTATTTCCTTGTGCATACTATTGATTTCTTCAGACTGACACTGTAATTATGGCAAAGCTTCCGTCTCAAAACATGGTGTAGCAACACTTGTAGGCCCTTGAAATTATGCAGACTCACTTACTTGAAGATACAACATCAAAGATCTTACCATATTCCCAAAATATCACATCCCTCATATTTGCAGCCTTATTTTTAAAAGAGTATGGCCCATACTGAAGGAAAAGGAAACAGAAGAAGCAAAACATGGTAGAGCAGATCAACTGATTGCACATAGTTTTTCTTATCAAGAGTTGTTACGTACTTGGGGGGTGAGAGGGAAGGCAAAAACAGCTACTCAAAACCTTGTTAAAGCTTGAAAGCGATGGTGTACCTGAAGACAAATCCTGCCACGTGCACTGCTCTGCTACAGTTCTGTTCAGGCACAACAGATCACACAAAGCCAATATTCTGTGATCAGAACTGAACGTCCCTGGTGACAGACACAGCAATACCAGCATAGTTTTGTGCATAGTACTCAAGTCATGCTTCCAAGCACCATGAAGAAACAAAACAAAATAAAAAAACAACTCCTCAAAACAAATAATGAGAAACAGCACCAAACATAAATAAAACTCGGACTTTGTATCTTTCCCTCAAAGAATAAAACCAAGGTTATCTGATATCTGACACGTCTATGGGTCAGCAAAAAAAAATTCTGAGGAAAAATATCAACATTCCTCAGCACCACTGGACTTTGGACACATACACATTAACTTTCAGCCACAATGAGAAACAAGAAATACTTTGCGAGTCTGTGACAGAACTGCATTCTCGGTAAGACACGGATTTAAGCACCTCACAAATAAAGAGCCCTCCTACAATTCCACCCCCCCCATACATTATAGAAAAACAAATGGGTCTTCCCACCCTGAAAAAGACTGCTCTGAATCTTCCAGACTTTATCTCACAGTGAAAAACATTCAATGCCGAAACCAGACTGAGGCAGTCTGGATTAAACAGATGGCACTCTATTTAGAACAGTTTCACTGTTAATAACATGATAATGGCATTCCTCCTGGAAATCTTCTCATGCGCTTCCAATATCCCTATTAAAAAACCCTGAAACTCAGAAGTAGATTTCCATCAAAATATATTAGAAAAAAATGCACTATAGTCTACCCCAAAATTCTGCCAGCATCATGCTATGATGTTTATTCTCATTCTAATAAGAGTATCAAAAATTAATACAACAGTTTGTATTCTGTTAAAAAGAAACATTATTGCATTACATAGAATTGAGGAATAATTTAAGTCTTTGTAAGTCACTGACTATGTAGTTAACTTTTACCAGTCTCTTTTCAGATGAAGTAGACTATGTGCTCAAGTTTGAGGAACATAAAACTAATTTTAATTAACCAGATACTATGGCAATTGATACTTCACAATCACATAGCCACAGCATGCAAAACGCCGAGCTCCCGACACAAGCACTCAGCGAAACCAAGTCACCACCTCACTCAAAAAGCAGCTACCAAGAGATTTCTCCACTTTCACTTACCTTCCAGTACACTTCCACGACTTCGGGATGTCTCCCCACTTCTCCTATGGAAACAAACACCAATGTTCTTTTAAGACGTACCCACTGAAAACCAAAACTTGGCTCCTGGCGCCACCCGGGCTCCCGAGCAGCTCCGATTTCTCCCCCAGCTTCTTTCCCTGCCGAGGCGCGCCCCGAAGGCGGGCAGCGAGCGGGCACTGCCCGGGCCCCGACACCGCTCCCCGCGGGCAGGGCGGGGGGCCGGGGCTTACATAATCGCAGGGAGAGGGCCACCGTCCGAACGGAGAGGGAGCGGGAAGGGGAGAGAGGAGAGGGAGCAGAGCAGCAGGGACACGAGAGAGAGCGCGAGCGGCGCTGCCGGCAGGAGTGTTGGGAACGGTTCGCGCCCCCGCACGCGCAGACCCTGCGGGGCTTCCGTCCCTGCCCGCACCGCCGGCAGCGACAGACGGCGACAGGCTGCCCACGAAGAGCGGGAGATCCTCGCTGCCGGCGCCGGCCCAAGCCCCGCCAACCCCGGCGCCGGCCCCGCCGCCCCCTCACCCCGCTCTCCTCCTCCGCCGCCACCTCCAGCCACCGCCAGCCCCGCACCTCAGCAACGCGCCCGCCCATTGGGCCACACCCCCCGCAACAAGCCGCGCACTGATTGGCCGCTTTCCGCTCCGCTTCTCCTTCCCCCCAGCCACTGGGCCAGAGCCGACGCCGCTGCTCCTCGAGCGGGCTCTGCCCCGCTGGGTCGTGGCGGGAGCGCTGCGGGCGGCAGCGGCCCGGGAAGGGGGTCTGGCAGCGGCTCCACGGCCTTTGTGCCCGCACCAGGCCAGCGGGAAGAGCCGGAACGGAAGCTCCCCGGAACCTGCGTGGCTGGCTCGCGCTTCCCGTAGCGGCTGGTCCTCGCCTGGCTTCCGGTTCCGGGTGGCGGCCGCGTCCTGAGCAGGGTCGCGGAGCGGGCAGGTACCGCGGGCGGGGCTGGCACCGGCACCGGGCCGTGCTGCTGCCACCGGGGTATCCGCGTGTGGGCAGGGCAGGCGGCGGCAGGGGTGGAAGTGGGGGTGGCTGTCACTCCGGGTTGTGCCCTCCCGGCCCCGCTCGGTCCGACCTCTGGGCACAGCTTGTGCTGGTCCTTCTGGCAGAGAGCGCCCGGCTGGTGCTGCAGCGCAGCCCGCTGGCCGCGGCGTGTGCGTGACAGGGCATAACCTCCTCTCTTGTAAAAGGTGAATATTGGTAGGAGAGAGGCCTTGGGTTTCTATGACAAGGTTGGAGCCTGGGGTCTAATTTGAGGGGAGCTTTTCGGGTAGTAACGGCGCTAATGCTGCTCTCCAAGTTTCCTCATGCAACGAAATCTTTGCTTGTCTCCACGGCCTGGAGTCATCTTCAAGAGTTACAGGCTTCGAACCTGTGTTTTGCATTCCAGTCAATTTTCTACAAGTTAAGAACCGTAAATCTATTCTTTGCTCCCTGATTTGTGTTAAAATGGGAAACCTTGGCTCAAAGAAGACTCAGGTGCTTTGTGAAAATGGAGCCTTAACAGCTATCATTTTCTTCCAGTCCTTCATGAGCTCGCTGAAAATGTTCAGCTTCACATCTGTTTTTAAGGAGAAACTTAATATTTTTATAGTTCACCAGTGTGAATGTAAATAAAGCATATATTTTTCAGCCTCATCAAGCGACTGGTAAGGTGCATCTCCTTGTCCACTCATCTGTCCTGGACCTGTTGATTGCCACAGGTATATCTGACTGAACTGGAGGCAGCTGAAAAGGAGCTGAAGAGCCAAGTCTTTGTTTTTCTCAGGTTTTTCTTCAGACCTTAGCAAGTGTATAGAAATAAGATGATGCTCTGTGCAAAGTAACAAACTGATGTTTTCCTGTAGGTATGGGACATGGAAGTGAACATGGCCATGGCCATGGCCATGACAAAGTGGAACTCCCTGACTACAAGCAGTGGAAGGTCGAGGGAACTCCACTAGAGGAGGTGCAGAGAAGGCTGGCTAAACGGGGCCTGAGGGATCCGTGGGCTCGGTAAGTGCAAGAGCCTCAAAAATCATCTTGACGTGTCATCTTGTAGCATCAACCAGACCTTGTCATTGTAGGTAATTCTTTCTTCAGTGAAAACAGTGAAAATTAGTCAGTATCATAGTTAAGGCTTTATTTACTTTTTGCCTGAAGGTCACACCTTGCATCACCTTGACCAGTCTCCGCATCTTGCGAGGCAGCCTTGCGCTTTGTGATGTTTCATGCTGCCACAGATTAGGCAATGACCAATACCTCATTTACCAAAACACCTAAGTAGTATTAGGTCTGCACATGTGAATAAGCCTGTCCTTCTCTGCAAAGGGATTGTGCGCCTCAGATCTTGATGAAGATGATGGAACTTGCACTGACATTCTGAGTGGGAATAGGATTCCTCATATACAGCAGGAGGCCTTTATCCGAAAAGGAGAAATGTACATGTATACAGGATAGAATTGCACTCAACTGTGAATGACATAATGGAGAATCAGCTTTTTACTTCTCATGTTACCACTCTACAGTGAATATCTCCTCCTTTTTAGATATTTAGGCAGCTGTTAAAACAGGGCTTAATGTGTTTCTCCCACATCATGAATTATGCAATACTTTGTTCAACCACCTTTTCAGCTTGGGGAATAAAAATACCAAATGTCTTGTGCTGAGTAGTCTAGTCCTTCTGTAAGGGAAAGGTTGCATGAGCAAACTGTTCCAGGAGTCTTCATAGAAAAGGCTTTACTTCAGATCATTACAAGAAAAACAGAAGAGCAAATAGGTAATCTGTTAAAAAGTTGTTTCATGCTATAACCTGTAGAGGGGTTTGAGGTTGACAGCACTTTTTTCTTTTCTTTGGAATAGTTTAAAGACGTAAGCATAAAGTAAAAAACATACTTTTAATGATTACAGGAATCATTCAAAATACCAGCCCTTAATAACTTTCCAGGCCTGTGTCACATTTATCTTGCCTCTATTTTTGTGGAGTGCAAGCAGCATAAGATTTTTTCCCTTTGGTTCACACAAAATTGTTTTCAGCAAGCAATAGGCTTATTCCCATTTAAAAAAGAAAAAAAAAGAAGATACGGTTTAATATTGTAAGTTTAGTGCAAATTAACCTGACCATTAGTGCCTATTCTTCCAATTTCAGGAAGTGCTGCAAAACAACACACTGGAAAAGAGGCTGTAATATTTGTTGCCCCTCCAAGATAAAATAAAACTCTTGTTTCTCTGGTTAAAGAAGGGGATTGAACCAGTCAGGGGGTCAAATAAGGAATAAAGTCAAACCCAAAGCAAGAGATGATTCCTTCTGAACTTCTAAAATTTTATGTAAAGTAGTATTTCAATTCCATAGGACAGTACAAGTATCATGCCAATCTTCCTTAACAAATGAGAAATTAAAGTATCATGTTACTTGCTTCAGTAGTCTGGAAGAAGATTGTATTATTAATGTCTTGCACCACAAGCCTTGAAAAAGTAACCCTCTTTAGAGCTCCCTCCCCTTTGGTATGCTGCGTTCATTTTAACAGGGAATCTGCTTTCAACCTGTATGGCAAATGCACATTAATGTACATATGACATCTTTCACAAAGCTTATTTTGTATTTAATATTTGGAAGCTTTGTCTGTATCAATTAGACCTTTTACGGGCACCTAGAAGATACTCTTCCATGCCAATGTGCTTTCATCCCGAGTCACAAAATCCATCTGCACACGAGGATTATCTGTGAATAAATATCTGTCCCCCTTGTTTTAAACCCCCATATCTTCTACCAAAATGACAGTTCTTACTTTATTGCTTGGTTCTTTTTCCTTTTCTTAAGGTCTTTTGAGTCCTTACAACAGAAAAACTACACGCATCTCCAAAGATTACACTGGTTGTGCTACAAATAAATATTTGTAGTCAGATTCTCGTATAGTTAAGTGCTGTATTGTGAAACAGAAAGTGCCTGCACACTAAGATGAGCTATCTATGTCTGGAAAAACTTTCCTTGTAAGATTTGACTGTGCTACATACTGTCTAGCACAGTGACTAGCCTTTGTAGGTAGTCCAATCCATGCAAGGGCTAGTGGGCACTGATTTGTTGCAGAGTAAAAACAGAAGACTGCAATTACATGATTTTGGGGAGGTGATTCTGTTCCTACAATTGTGTTGTTTGCTGGCAATACTATATCTCAAGTTAAATGTGTAAGGGTTAGAGTTCATATCGTGAACTTTACTTGTAACTCCTGATACTTAAATGACAGAATGTGCCTCAATGTCTATCTAATAGAAATACCTTCATCATTCTTGTACATATATATTCCTGTTAATGTATGTCACAGTGGCTCCACTGACCTTTTTTCCTTTGGTTTCATTTTCCTTCTAGTAATGAAGTCTGGAGATACATGGGTGGCTTTGCAAGACCTATCACTGTAACAGAAGTCTTTGCTAGGGGACTCAAGTGGGGAGTTGCAGCTTTCGTTATAGCTCTGGGCATTGAATATGCACTGTTTCCTCCAAAGAAGAACGGAGGCCATCACTGAAGATCAAATGTGACAATTTAATACTTACTAATAACATATATAAGCCTGCTGCTCACTCTGTACTTACAATATGCATATTAAAGTCTATCACAGGCAAACTCGTGTTTCTTTGATGTTATTATATGTTTGTGGAAGGATCAAGAAACATGGCCAGAGCAATTTAACTGGCTTCAATCTGGGGAAAAAACCCAACCCAAGATGACTCTTGGGTTTGCTGTACTATCCTTGAAAGAGCAAGATAAACTATCAGGCCAGCTCTTTTCAAGCCCTGCCAACATTCTGTTAAATGAAACGGAGAAGCGTGTTGCTTTTAAGAGAAAATTTGTACCATAATTATTACAGGTTTAATAACTATTATTTCCCAGTAAGTGGTAATGAATGACTTTGTCACTTCTTAGAAGTGTTTGTTACTATTTGCTCTTATGTCTCTAAAAAAAATAAATACTACCTTAAAGCTTTAAAAACTGCCCCAGACTGCCTCAAAGTATATGAAAATACCAAAGCTTATACTTAACCCTATTGAACAGTTAATTAGCTTGGCGGAGACTATGCACCAGAATATCCAGACATCAAAAATTACATTGCTCTCACCTTTGCTCAGTAAAGTAGAATAAAATGTTTAACTCAGCAATAACTGTACCTTATCCTAAAATTACTTCCAACATACTTGACTGTAATGTGAAAAAAGAGAACAGTTTTTTCCTTTGCTCTGGTATATTTACAGATTTATTTTTTACATCTAGTCTCTTTTAGTAATTTGTTTTAAATGTCCTGGTTTTCCTTAAATTATCTTAGCAGCTTCTGGAGTGCTACAAGAATGCCTGGATTGAAGATTATAGCAGAAAAGGACCCATGGGCAGTATATGTTCTCTGCAGCACTAGGAATTATAATTGTCTGAACATCCTACTGTAAATTTTGTTATGCCATTAGTAACAAAGTCAGGAGGCTATATTATATAGTTTTTTAATCCAAACAACAGGATATCTGTGTCACTAAAAAGAAAAGCAAAATTAGACAAGCAAGTGAGAAACTATAAATGCCGCTAAACAATTACATAGTGTACTTCCATGGTGAAGAAATTGAAATTTTTAAATAATCCTGTCACAAATTGCAGGTTTAAAAAGAAGTTGAAGGTCCTACCAAAACATGGCTAAAATATCTTTTTTTTTTGAAACATATATATTCACACACAATCTTTCTGAGTGAGATTATAATAGAGCTTTATTTTTAGAGCCAATAAACAACATCTGTTACTGTGTGAGTGCAGATGTACTGTTCAGTGGAGTTTGTCATCTTTGTATGACATTGCTCAAGGCACTGTTCGTAGTGCAAATACTCATTTTACTAAACTTCTCTTGCCTAATCCGTTTCTCAAACATTCCTATCCGGTTGCATCATTGCCTGGAAAACAAACCAAGGTCTGTTGCACAAAATATTTCTATTGTCCCTTAGGCAGTCTTACCCAGAATACACATTTTCAAAGGCTGGTACTCACTGCTTGTTTTCTACCTGGTTCCAAGTCTAAGAGTACAGAATTTCAGATGGTGGCCTTAGGTTTTAACTTTCATATTTTTCAAATCCTGTACTGCCTAGTGTGTAACTCTGAAGTTTCTTGTAGCCTGTTAACTTCTGCTCTCTCATGCTAGGTAGACATAACAAAGCCTCTCCAGGCCTGCTCTCCAAGGACACTCAGTCTGTCCTAGGCCCAAAAAGTATAAACCAAAAGCCTCTAAAGGGAGGGGCAAGCTTGGGGAAATTACATCATTAACTGAAGCTTTAATTGGAGAATTAACTCTGATACGCAAATGAACCAAACTTATAAAAGTGTGAAGAACTCGTGACCTGCTGTCCATCTTGGGGTCCATCTTGGCAGTAGCCTCTGGCTCCCCAGGGTGTACCTTTGAAGGCCTTTCAAATAAATACCTACCTTTATTCCCTTACTCCTTTCTAGTCTCTGTTTCTAGGAGGCCTCTTAAGGCATCAGTGGTTGTTCAGGAAAACAATTAAGAGAGTTAATTGTTACTATGTTAAGAATTGTTACTCCATTACTGATGGTAATTACATGCAGTACAATTAGTCTTTTTAAACGTTATAAGCCTGCCGCTTCACTGATACAGCAAATATATCAAGCACATTCAGTTAGACTAGACTAGTTTTGGTAAAATGTATCATTTGTGAATTAAGGTGGTATCATTCGGTGGTTTAATAGCCAGATGGCAGCCACTACCCTAAGTATGATGAACACATTTTGCCAATATTGAAGAGTATGTCTCATCACTGTTACACATACAATACTTATAAAGACTTTTTTTTTTTTCACAGGTATAATAATACCAATCCTGCCTGGGGATGGAGTATTTCCTGTGTATTAAAATAATAGTACCAAATGTGTCTTCACTGTAACCATAGCAATGTCTGTCCTTATATTAAAACAGTCTTTGTACCAGCATAGATATTTTACAGTGCAAAACCCAGGGTCACAAACAGCAGTGGCACCTGCAGGTGAGGAACATACATGATTGCAATACCACAGTCAGGAAGCTCTTTTTATATTACACGGTCTGAAAAATAAAAGTGATGATGCTCCATTTTCTGAAATGCAGGTGGAAATTCCATCTCCATTAGTAGTCAAGGAGCTATTTTTCTCCCTTGGAAAGATTATTTGTGATTTATCTATTGTTTTTGATTATTCTACCGATGATATTTACATCATTAGCATAATCTTCCAAATTTGTGTGTTACAGAGACGTTTAAGCAGCTAAATAATTCCAGTACAATAGTGACTACCTTGTAGTAAAAATTGGCTAACTCTGAAGTTCCTATTTCTGAGCATACTATAATGACTGTTCTCATTACATAAGGCACCTGCAGTTTAAATTGTAGACTGTAACCTTGATTGTGTTATTAACCTGCCTTGAAATCTCTCCTGAAAACCTTCATTAAAAATTTTTTAAACTACAAGTTTCTATTCTGCAATTAGATCTTTGCCAGATCAGCTTTTATTAGCTAGACCTTCTACATCAGTGCAAAAATATTTTCTACACATGACCAACTGAAGTCAGGAATATTTGCTTCAAGCGGTTTTACAAAGAATGTACTCAGGACTCATGCTTGTCTTCTAATTAAATTTGCTGATATCATAATGGGTATCAAAACATTCAAAGATTCATCCAAACTGTTTTACATGTATGACAGGGAACTGATTTTACAGATGTTCTATACGTTCTCTGTCTTCAGCTGTAGGCCAAGTAAAAATGTGAAAATCTGCAAGTCAGATAATCCTTTCACTGTTATTCCAATGGAAAAGGAAACTCCGGGAAAATAAGTCACTTCCCTTAGTGACCAAGCCTTTTAAAAATGATAATGAAAGCAATACCAACATGTAACAAATGATACCAGTGACACCACATATATAGAAATTGAGTTTGCTCATCCTGATCTAATTTTGAAATTAAAGCATAAAAGACAAGTATCAAGTTAATAGTATTTTAGAAGGCATAAATTCTTAAAGTTTTTTACTTGCATAACTAATCTACAAAATTAAATAGCTCAAACCTGTTATTAAAGCATATCAAAAGAAATATGTCCAAGCCAGAGATTTATATCTAAAGCTCTTTGCATCAAAACATATAGGACCATCTCAATCACATCTAATCTTACTGGTATGCTCCATGTTGTACATTTATGCTAATTTACAATTCTAGTTTGCATGCGTACCTATCTATGAAGACAATGTAGTATTTTAAATTAGAAATAGGGAAGAATGAAGAAACTTGCATACAATTTATAAATGCTGCCTATAAATAGATGGAAACTGCTTAATAAGCATATAAAAATTAGGTAAATTAAGAAAAAAGTGGAGCAAATAAACAGGATATTGGTAGCTTAAGCAATGGCTGTCTTAAATTTGTAAATCACTCATTCAACCATTTTTGAAAAAATAATGCTTTCATAAGCCCACAGCCATACCACCTCCTTAAACCTCTTGTATCAGCCTGTGCAAGTATCTCTGTGTTTGTATGGAACAGATCCAAGGAGAAATTGTGCATACTGATTCACAGCAGGTAGCTGGTTTCCTTCTGAATCAGCTACATCTTCATAGCGGGGATATTGCGATACCCTTGAATGATTGATATTACAGTGAGAGCCTGACCATACAATTCCAGTAAGTGTAATACAAGTATTTTTTCAGAACATAGAGCTGTCGCTTGGTATAAATTCTAGTGTGGGCGATTATTTTCTGTCTCCTTTTTCCCTGCAGTTCCAAAGACAGCGTGACTTTTCGTGTGTGCTATCCCAGAGTACTGCGCTTCCACGGCTCTATTTTTAGCAGCACCAAAAAAAAATGACTCAGTTTCGTAAATGCTTTGAACTCCACTGAGCTGGGAGTTGTCTGATTGCACCATATATGGAGGTGGCTTTTGTCTAGTTCAGCAGATAAAATTAAATTTTAGATTTTAGGCCTTTTGGAGAGCAGCTCCAGCTGCAACGCTAGCATCCCGCAGTAAATAGCTTCATGAAAGTTGCTAATTTATGTGAAGGGAATTGCAACACCCAGTTTTCAGGAACAAGGCGTTATGTAATATTTACTTAAGATTATATAACGAGAAGCATACAACTTTCACACAACCGTACATTATCCTCACTATGAACGAGCAAATTCAGAGAGAGACATGAACCATCCAAGGTGTTACGTCCAAACTCCCGCCAAAATGTGCTCACACTGACCGCCGGTCTGTAACTGCTCACCGAAAAACATGCTACTACTTCATAGCTCGCAGGGCCAACACAGAGCCGTTCTGTCTGTCCCCAGACCAGCAGCAGGACAAAAATACAGTCTACAAACGCCTGTGCGTACGCTGAACTCGGGACCGTGCCGCCGCCACGGCCGCCCCTCACGGCGCCGCCGCCATGCCCTCACAGCGCTGCCGCGTCTGTCGTGTCCGTACCCGGGGGAGGCGCCGGGCGGCGCCGCAGGCCCTGTCCCGCCTCCATCCGTAGGCAGCTGGGCGGCCGTGTTTGTGCAGCCTCGAGTTCCGTCTCCAGGGGTACAGCCGGAAACAAAACCAAACCTATCATCCTTCCTCGGCCCCCCCTTCCCCCACTCCGGCCGGGGCTGGGCAGCCCGTGGGCCGATACTGCCCCGCCTACGCACTGCTTCAAATGCCGGACCTGGCTCCTGTAGAGACCTCCCCGACGCGTCTGGGTGCGTTATACCTTCCCCTGCTCCTTTCCTCCCTCCTTTCCCTCACACTTCCCACCCTGTGCTTTCAGCATAGGCGGCCCAACACCCCGTGCTCCGGGATCGGGTCCCCGTCCCCGTTCAAGCGGGGCTGGAGCTCGGCCTTGGCTCCTTGCGAGAACCGAAACCGAATGTAATTTAAAATGACGTACTTAAAAAGTTGACTGGAAATCTGCGTAAACCACGTTTAGTTGTTGGGGATTTTTTGTTTGGTTTTGGGGTTTTTTTTATTTAATTAGGAGGACTGGGGTGTTAAAACGAATTAGCGTGGTCATACTAGTTTACATCGAGAGAGAACTATTCAAGCGTAATAAGGAATGCGACGGTTCCCTCAGAAATTCCCCGCTTTTCCGGAGTACGTTAGACAAGTCCTGTTGGAGGGCGTAGGCCAGTGAGGAAATTGGGAAATGTGAAAGCTGTGGAGCATGCTTTGCAACCCTGAAAAATGCCAGATGGCCGTGGCTCCAAGTGCAGTCGTTCTACCACCGCCACCTTTTCAAACAATGCAGAGTAGAGGAAGCACAANGCCCCGCCTACGCACTGCTTCAAATGCCGGACCTGGCTCCTGTAGAGACCTCCCCGACGCGTCTGGGTGCGTTATACCTTCCCCTGCTCCTTTCCTCCCTCCTTTCCCTCACACTTCCCACCCTGTGCTTTCAGCATAGGCGGCCCAACACCCCGTGCTCCGGGATCGGGTCCCCGTCCCCGTTCAAGCGGGGCTGGAGCTCGGCCTTGGCTCCTTGCGAGAACCGAAACCGAATGTAATTTAAAATGACGTACTTAAAGAGTTGACTGGAAATCTGCGTAAACCACGTTTAGTTGTTGGGGATTTTTTGTTTGGTTTTGGGGTTTTTTTTATTTAATTAGGAGGACTGGGGTGTTAAAACGAATTAGCGTGGTCATACTAGTTTACATCGAGAGAGAACTATTCAAGCGTAATAAGGAATGCGACGGTTCCCTCAGAAATTCCCCGCTTTTCCGGAGTACGTTAGACAAGTCCTGTTGGAGGGCGTAGGCCAGTGAGGAAATTGGGAAATGTGAAAGCTGTGGAGCATGCTTTGCAACCCTGAAAAATGCCAGATGGCCGTGGCTCCAAGTGCAGTCGTTCTACCACCGCCACCTTTTCAAACAATGCAGAGTAGAGGAAGCACAAAACACAGTCAGTGCCGCCCGTAGCCAGGTCATCCTCTACTCTGTCCTTCCAGCATACGGTCTTCCACATGAGTTCGTCTTGTGAAAGAAAGATAATTTTCCAAATCAGAACGACACCCACTGGTGTAATATCCTGGTTTTGTTGCTGCAAAGATGACTATGAAGCGTTCAGGATACAAAATGCCAGCAAGGAGTTAACTGGAGCCTTGTGCGCCTTTGTGTGAAGTTATAGTATGTTGTTATTTCCTGCTCCTTGTAAAGGTGGGGGGGAAAAAAGCCTGATTACGCGTGCATGTGAACACAAAAATTATTGGGGCAGCTTTATCTCTGGTGAGTATGAAGTTTTTTATTTGGTCTTAGAAGATAAACTGATTTTTCTCTCCTTCTTGTAGAGAATTTACATTCAATAAGTCATCTTGTTGCAGGGTCCAGATAATCGAAAGCTAGGTGCTGGGTTTATGTTGTGTTTGCTTTTCTCTTTTTCTTTAACTTTTACAGCTATAATAACTGTATTTGTGATGTTTAAAGAAGTGGTCATCAGATGGAAGAGTGGAGCATGATGCCCTTCATCTCTTATGATGGAGTGGATCTGGCTAAGATGTACATACACAGAATGTATCAGGCTTGCCCCAGTCCTGTGACATTCCTGCTATCAAAATATGGGCACATGGCTTTTGGATGCAAAGTTATAAACTGTTTTAGTTTATACTAAAAAATCACTTCCTGTTGCTCTTACTCATTCCCCACTCAGTACCCAATGAATGTTGTTGGCAAATCACTGCATGTGCACAGTTGGTTTTCTTTTTATTTAGAGCACCATTCCTGGTTCACCGCAGTCATAAATAAGAATGACCTTTGGTCATTTTCTTTGGTTTCCCCACCCCCATAAAATTAGAAGGTAGGCCCTCCCCAGTAATTTGTGGTCTTGGTATTTGTCCAACAGAGAATGAGTTGATGTAATCACTGGAAAATCCTGTATGGAAACCAGTGTGTGTTGGCTCTGGATCAGTGATTTGGCAATGGTCAAATGCCAATTTCCCACTGTTCTTGTGAACAGACTTGCATACAGGTAAGAGAATTTCAGCACTGAGAGTATAATCAGCATTTTTTTTATAATGTGCGTGTGATGTATCATATAGAAAGGAAATTCACAAAGGAAGATAATTCATATGTGTGTTTTAAAGGCAGATTATTTTTAAGCTAACATATAAATAGTAATTTTGCATGTCTGAAATTTCAACTCTGTAGGAAATTCCTCCCTACCACACACACCCCCTGTTTTTTTTAAACTAGTTTTAAAAGATTAGATAAAAATCAACCGGAGTAGTTCAAAAGTTTTCCTGGTATTTCCGAAAATGGCCAAAAGTTGTTAAATTCCTGTTTTGCTTTAGAGTTAGACTATAACTTCATGTTCTTTTGAAAGTCCCAGCTGAATGTGTCTGGAAGGTACTTCCATATGAAGGTGCTTTGTTCCTCTTCCTTCTTGACTGCATTATGTCATGAAAACAGTCTGTGTCATTCTGTAGAATTCTCACAAGTGTTTGATGCTAGATTGAAAATAAGTTAGCAATAAATACGCTTTTTTTCTGATAGAAAACTTTCCAAAACGCATTACAGTGCATGAGGGGTTCCTCTGCTTATCCTCTGATATATTCTTTTGGTGGGCAGTCCAGGGGTTTAACCAAGTCTGTTTCTTCCTTGCTGAGGAAATGGTTCTAGTTATTTTTCATCTAAACAGCCCAAAAAAAAAAAAAGAAAAGCTTTTAGATGAGTTTATCTCACCTGCTTAATTTATGGACATAATATATGACATTGTTGATTGTAACTTCCAGGATGTGTAACATAAGGCTGAAAATGCTTAAAAAAATGTTATCCAGGTGCTAGAATCTTTTGGTGTATTAGGTTTTGAAGTTGAATTGGCTTTTGCTTTCCAGTACGGTTTAAACAAAACTCTGCAGTATAGTGATCAAACTCTGTGAAAGGACTAAGATTTGTCTTCAGGTTTGCTCATTTCCCCTTTTTCTGTGTATGTAATGGAAGTCAGAGGAGGTTAGATAGAATTTCCATAGTTGGCGGCAGTGGAAATTGAGCATAGCACCCTACTGATTTTGTTAATCACAAGACTGGGGGTTTTTCTTGGTCTGAATTTTAATTTCAGTTTTCAGGATGATGATACATGAATATGTCATGAAGAAGAAGGGGGGATGTGTCTTATCTATACCTTTAGAATTAACTAATTTGCATACTTAAGATTGAAATATTTTCTCTGAGTAGTTTTTCAGTCTTTGTGGGCATGGAGGGTGTATGTGGAGAATCCTTATAACCCCAGTAACTCATTCAGATTAGAATCACCTTAAATTATGTTAATAATAAGAAAATTCACTCCTGAATTAGCACAGATAATTAGTGTTTTAAAATTTACATGTTATATTGCTAGTATTTCCTCTCTTTTTACTTCATTTAAGACAAATTGCATACCTGATAGCAGTGGTTTTATATGGTTGGGAGGTTTTTTCCTTCATTCTTTTGTCTATGTGTGGTTGCACTACTTTTGAGCTCTAAAAATTCTGCCTGAAAAATGCCTTGAAACTTTCAGGGGGGAAAAGGTGGTGATGGTCAGAGGAGTGGAGGGTTGCTCGGAAAAGGGCAGAGCTTTCAAAAATGCTTAATCTACCACTCATCAGCAAGCTGATGACTTTGGTTTCACTTCCTATGGAATATACAGACTCATGCTAAGGTGATTTACTCTAAAAAGAACATGCGTGTCTTTCTGATTAGTATGACCTTCCGAATACTTTTAGTTTTGTAATGAACAACTGGGAGAGTCCCTTGAATAAAGGAGGTCTCTGTAGTGTATGTTGGAGTGTTAGTTGAAAGTGAAATACTTCAGATAGCAGAGTTAACTGTGAACTTGTGCAGCAGAACACTGATTTAGTACCTTTTAATTCTCTCCCACAGAGCTGCCCTGGTGAAAATGCATCTAGTTAAGAATGAACACAAGAGAAGTGCTGTGGTAGACATGGGCTTCATGTCATGTTGGTTTCCTGTTTAAAAACCGGTAGGCTGGCAATTTTAAAGGAACAGCAACAAAGTGATGACCAGGTGCCAAGTGCCAGCTTTCCTTATTCATCAGATTCAAGAGGAATTGGATAAAGAAGAAGAAGAGATTATGGTTTTCCTGTGCCGAGACCTTGCTCCTGATTTGGCCAATGCTGATCTTAAAGAGATCTTGGTGGCTTTGAATGAGAGGGAGAAACTGACTCCTGTTGGCTTGTCTGAGCTGTTGTACAGAGTTAAGAGGTTTGACTTGCTGAGGAGGATCCTGAACACTGAGAAAGCAACAGTGGAAGCTCACCTTGCCAGGAGTCTCAAACTTATCCCTGATTACAGGTAATAGATCTATTTCAGATTTCAAAACTGTACTATCTTGTTGAAAATAAGTGGGTTTTTTCTTCCTTTGTTGGGGGGTGGGGGTGTATGGGTGAATTGTTTTTTATTTATTTTTTTAAATACTTCACAGATTCAGAGAATATTTATTGAAGGTAGAAGAAAAGCAGAAAAAGACATTATACCTAGACTTATAGTCAAAAGAATATGTCAAATTTAATCCTTAATTAAACTTCTGTAGTTTCTTACCAGTCGTGGCATTAGAAACATCTATATTTAAGGAGTTTGTCTGTTTGTGAATAAAACCAGTGATGTTTGTAGAGTTCTGGATTAGCAGATAAAAATGACACTTTAAAGGAATATTTTGGTTAGAGATACTTTCTTTTTTAGATGGCTGTGGGCACATAGCCATGTGCTGTACCTTTTCTCAAGGAACCTCTCTGTTATGCCTTTTACTCTACAGTTTTGAGAGGCTTAAATTAAGAAATTCCAGTTATTTTCTTTGGAGACTTCAGAAAGAAATACATGTACTCATAAGGAAGATTTTCCTGTATTAAATTCTCATTAAAATGAAAACCCTGTAACTAATAGGTAAAAAAGTGAAGGATGTGTTCTGTTGACTGATTCTCACACTTCATCTCTATTAAACATTAAGGAAACTTCTGTTTTCCTAACAGTGGAAAATTACACTGTCAGTGTGAAAAACACGGGTGCTGATTAGCAGGAGTAGGTATTTTGTAATTGGATCTTGAAGCAGGGTATGTTTTTTACCTGTTTATTAGTTAGAAATGATAGATTAAGACTAAAACATGGGGAGAAGTTGAGTAGTTGGGAACGGGAGGAATCTTGCTGCAAGCTAATCCTTTAGAAATATCTCAACTTTATTTCAGGGTACTAATGGTAGAGATAAATGAAAGTCTGGAAAAAGACGAAGTGGGTTCTCTTGGTTTTCTACTCAGAGATTATGCACCTCGTATGAAAATGGCAAAAGATAAGGTATGTTTTTCTGCTGGTATTCTCCTCTGCAGAAAAGAGAGATTAAAGTAAAAAAAATAAGTAGCTAGACAACAAAAGAGAGGAGACAGTACTGCAAGGAGTATTGAGGCAGGAGTACCAAAACATCAGGAAGCAGACAAGGAGTAGTGGCTTCTATTTCATTTTGTTGACTTTTAATTCAAGGAAAGAAGCATGGAAAACTAGTAAAAAAGTAAGAGGGAGCAGTGCTTGTGATAGTGTACAGTGGTAGAATGAACTTCATAGGCAGAAGGCATTTTACAGAAGTCTTTCTTCAGTATTACTAACCTGAAAGTTCATATAAGAATGATCTCAAGCCAATAATCATTTGAACTGTATCTTGAATTCCAAGGACACTTTTTGTTTGTGCTCTGCTTCACTTAGAGAAGAACAGATATATTGTAATTACGCCTTTGCATTCTGAATATTTTATTAAATCCTCTGAGAAAGCAGAAATTCAGTAGAGAGGATTCAGAAACCTTGACCACTGTGCAGAGAAGGCTGGAGATTTCTGTCTTCTTCATTTGAAGTTTTTTCCTTGTCTATCTTCAGTCAAAGAAAATTTCCCAAACCTTTTCTTGCTTCTTGCTTTGTGGCATGCTAGGTGACTTTCCCAGTGGCTTTGTAGCAAAAACGAAACGCAAAACTGTTTCCTCAAAAATTTAAGATTGGTTTTTAAGAATATCACTTTGTAGTTTCTATTACTCCTGTGATAATACCAAGGATTCTTATGTCTTCCAGATAATTTTCTTAGAAGGTGTAACGTCTCTTACTGTTTATACAGCTGTTATGACCTCCCCATGGTATTTTCTGGATTACTTTGTTACTTCTGATAGAGAACAAATTACTGATGTGTTTGGGTTTATGTTGCTATTCTAGAGTTTTCTAGCTCTTATAATTGACCTGGAGAAGCTAAATTTGGTGGCTCCTAATCAACTGGATTTGATAGAAAACTGTTTTCGAAGTATTCACAGGATAGACTTGATTAGGAAGATTCAGAAATACAAACAGGAAGGTAAGATGCTCTTTTTGCACTGGTTGCTCATGATAGCAAGAATCAGATGTGCTTTTACTGAAGATAAAACTATGAGTTACAAATAAGGGTATTTGCATTCTTCATAGATTGAGGTTTTTAAAACAGTTGAAATATGATGGTGTATTTGTGTTTCTGTTAAATTTGCAGCTTCAGTGTCCTCCGTTCATTCTCAGCCAGTATATGTAAATGCTCATCAGGCATCTCTCCCTAATCTCAGTCTTATTGATCCTCCTTATAATTCAGGGGTAAGTATACAGAAGTGAAACAAATCCTTTATTTCTAAATATTGCCAGACTTTAAATGGAGATGCATCTTTCAGAGCCTGAGGAATGAGAGATGGCTAGTGACTAAAATATTGCTTGGTTTATTTCTGTTATTCCTGTTACTTGCTGAGTTTAGGGTCTGATTTAAATCTTCTGACTGAGAAAGATGCCCTTTAAAGGACATCTGTGAATTTTTTCCTATTAGTTGAACATATAAAGTCTATATCTTGGAAGTTTTTTTTGTACTACACTGTGGAGTGAAAAGTTCTGGTTTGACTGTTCTTTGCAAAACATATTCTTCTTCTTTGTACCTCTGGACCTTTCAGGGAAAGTAGCTTTTAATTTTTGAAGCTGAAAATTGTAGCTTTTTTAAGAAGAGTTTTTTAGGGTTTTTTTTCTTTGTGGTTTGTTTTAAACTCATTTTAAGAAGATACCTCAGTGTCTGAAAACTCATCAAATCCTATTGCAGTATTCTTTATATTTGGGTTAGCTCTGATATTGTATTAGTACGAGCTTTCTTAAAGTCTTTAACTTTGCTAAATTTGATGAGATTATTTCTGTCATGTATTCAGTTAATATGCAGCTCCCTGCTGCTGTATAGGAAACAAAGTTCACATCTTCAGAGGCTTTTCCTTGCTGTTCATGACAAGGTGGTAATTTTTTTCTGAGGGGGAACAGTTGGGTGTTTATTTTATTTGTCTGTGCTCTTGGTAGGTTTTTTAATCTGTTATGTTGTAATTCTGTTTAGCTGATAGAAATTAATCTGAAATATCCTTTTATTGAGGAAAAATGCCACTGTTTTCTTTTGGAACATGTTTTATTAATTCTTGAAGAGCAGGAAAATGATGCCTTTTTCTTCATTTCAGATTCAGAATGAGAACACAATAAAATTACAAAATGGATTGAGTCTTACTTTGGGTAAGAGCATTTTATCTAAGTTTTGATAATCTAAAAGAGCCGAATTATGAATTTCATTATATCAAAAGGACTGTTGTTTGATAGTTGTGTTCATGGCTAATCCTGTTAATAACACCAGGAGCAGAGTATTTGATACCTCTCAGAACTGAGTCTGGCCTTACTGTATGGTCTTGTATTTGCTTTACTTGTGCTGCCACATCTTAAAACATTCTTTAAAATTGTAAGCTTCCATTGTCAAAACTTCTTAACAGAATAAATACTTCATTAGTAAAACCATGCATAAGATTGACAAGCCAGCTCTGGAGGCCTGTGTAGTGCAGCTCTGCCCATTAACTCTGGAGTAGGAAGTTTTTGTGTCATTTCAGCAGTGAACTCCCCACCAGGCCAGCCAGGAAGTTGTGCATTGAATACCAGTTCTGTCCATGTGTATTGTGTTTTCTCTGGAAACCCCCAATACCTCTCCAATGTGATGATTTTTAAGATTAGTTGGCTGAATTCTTTCAGTGTAAGAGATTCTCTGTTTGTTCTAGCCCCAAGCAATGTAGAATGAAATCCAGATAACATTTGAGAGGTGAATAATTTAGGCATTTTTAAACTTCAGTAGCATACATAGAAGCTAAGAGGTCCTGATGGGTGAGAACTTTGCTGAACTAGATACATTCTTCTTTATAACTGATCTGGTATCGAAGAAATATCACTGGTACTTGCATACTGAGATTACTTCTATTTGTTTTAACTGCAGCAGAACCAGTTCACCTGTCCATTCAGGAATCGGGATCAGTGCCACATAAGGTATGTGCTTGTGTATATGTATGCATGTAAATAAATATAACCTCTTTGGGTATTTACCTTGGTTTTCTTTGTGTTTCATTTCGAGATTTCCTTTAGTTATGTGCAGACAGAACAATGTGTACATCCTCAGCCATAAACAGATTCTGTGAATTGTTTTTGCAGAATATATTTTTAATATAAAATATTTGCTGCTACTCTGGAAGCAGCAGTGTGCAAAATGCACATATATATGGCATGCACACAGAGCTTGTACATTTATTAGTGGAGGCCAAGTTAAAGGCTGTTGGAGTTCAGACGTCTTGCCATCTGCATTAGAAATCACAGGGCTTCTTTGCATGCAGTAAACTGTGGTCTTGATTCTCTCCTCCCTCTTTGCTCTCCAGGCAGAGGACAGACATGCTTTGGGCATTAATGATCATAATGGCCTACTGCTATTTTCACTAGTTCTGCTGTAGGTCAGGAGCCAGGGAGTTACCTGTAGCAAATTGATTTGCTTCAGTCAATTCTCTTCAGAAGGGAGAGCAATTGTGATGGAGTCATTACAGATTATTTAGGAACAAGGAGGTTGTTCCACTAAATAAGAAAATGTTCTGATGAGCAGTGCTTGCTTGCACACGTAAAGAACACGAAAGTTCTCTACATTTATTGTGTTAGCAGTATGAAGCTTGTACAGTTTTAGTCTCTTTTTAAGAATCTTTATGGTAGTGAGATTGCATAACAAAAGGACACAAAAACTAAGCTTGTACTAGAAATAGAGGGAAAAGAATCATTAGTCCCTTTCTCTTGATTTTTTGTTGTGTAGATAAGACACATTACAACCCAGTAGACAGATTTCTGCTAGCTACTTGATGGAAAACAACAGAATATAATTTAGTAGGTCTGACATAAAATTTGAGAAAATAGTAAGGTCTAAAAGTTGAGACAGTGATGTATTAACTTTGTAATTGTGCTTTCACATTTCTCAGATGTGTGATGATCCTTACAGAATGCAAAGTCAGCCTTTAGGAATATGCCTGATAATAGACTGCATTGGCAATGACACTGGTAAGTCTCTGGAATTTGAAGTTCCTTAATTTGTTAATCTCAGATAATTAGAACAATTTACTATAAAGAATACGATGTATATTTACCAGCCAGATAAGGGTAATGTTGTCCTAGTCAGATAATCTACCAATTCTAGTAAGTCTTCTAAAACAGAGAGTTGGAAGGGCCAACCTCAGGTTAAAGCCAACTGTCCTAATTATTGGAAACAACGTTTGGTTTTTTTGGTGCAGAATCTCTGGATGAAAGAACTTGTAAGAGGATAGACTGAATTTTGCAGGGGGAAGAAAAGGATGTTCAGCAACCAACAGAATAATTAGGCTTAAAGCAGTCATACAGCAGGTTATTGGCAGAGATAGTAAAGAGAATGTTTCCCACCAGTTAACGAAACCAAAACCAAAGCTGTTGTGGATTTGAAGTGCAATCATATTGGACACCAGAGATTTTGAATAGCCATGAGGTCCTTTATTAATAATGCACCTGGGCTTCTGTCGTATCTTGCACAGTTTAACTGAAAGTGTCACTACAGCTGTCAGTGTGGTCACTGCCATGGGTGAAATGTGGGGGTTTCCTGATTGCCTTTCTAGAATCCAAGAATTAGATTTTTGCCTAGTCAAAAACACCCCTCACTCTCTAATCACTGTAACACGTGAGGCTAAAAATAAAAATGAAGAGAGTATTTGCAGTCAATTCTGTAATAGGTTGGGAGATGTAGGGGAAGAAGAGGCTTTCTGGGCATGTCTTTTGGTTTTCTCAAGTGTAATGGTCCAGCAGATGGACTGACTTAGAATTGTTGATGTAGTTGAAGAGCAGTGGTTGTGGAGCTCAGATACAGAAAGTCTGTGTCACAGATGTTTGAAGTTACCAGTGCATTGTCAGCATTTAACATGATAGAAAGCAAGACTTTCACTGAAATACGTTATGGTGCTACTGAGATTCAGAAGACACAGGGCATATGGTGTTGCTTAAAGGTGTTTGCTAGAAAGGCACGCACCACTTAGAGAGTTGTTGTCCCACACTATTTTGAACTCTGAGTACACTAAAGAAAAAGAAGAGGGCAAGGAAAACATTAGGAATTGTATCTGTGGCATCCATTAGAACCTGTAGCTGACCCAAGATTTAATCTCAGGAAGGTGAACCGGTAGTAGATACTGTAGGATCAAGAATTACACTTTATAATGCCCAGTGTAAACAGCATGAATTTATCTGATAAATGCTGATAAAATTCAAACTGAAATGCACCTTGCTGTTGTGTAAATAGCTGCTTTTGACTTTTCCATTTGGAAATCAATTTTAACCCTTACATTGTAAACAATCGGGAGAAAAGGCTAGTGTTTTATGTAGAGTGGAGATGCTGAAAAGTCAGTGGAGGTTTGTTGGGAGATGGCTAGTGTTGAAGAAACAGATAGTTTCTGATCTCAGGCTGCAGCATGTAATGCTGTGGTGTGTCTTGCCTTAAAGTATCCAAGGCTTACCATGTATAATTTCTGATGAATTGTTAAACTAAGGTGCCAGCTCTAAGTTTCTGAATTGCTTTTTCAAATTGTGACAGTTAGTGTATGTGGGGACTAAGGTGACACCAGGTTTTGTATTTGTGTGTATATGTGCATGTGCCAGTGAGATCAGTACATTACAGGAAAAGCACTCTCACTGCTGTAGTTCTCATTTTACACACATACTGCTGCCCCTGACTGATGGAGGGCTTCACTGAGTGTGTACCTGCTAGACTGTAGTGATACTGAATAGTCTGAATTTTGAGAGCATGTTTTATTGCATAAAATTGGGGAGATTTATCTTTCTATTCCCAAATTAAAAATGTCTGGACAATTTCTGAATTATTTTACAAAATTTCATCAAAACAGCAGAACTGGAATGAAACTGTAGTTCTTGTTTATCACCTCACTATAGTGTAGAGTTTGTATCTACCCTTTATTTTGCTGAGGAAAGTTACAAGTTCTGTTTCCTGTGTTCACTATGGGCTTTTTGGGGAGAACAGTGTGGTAGTACAGCTGCTTTGCTGCTATTACCTCTGAAATAGCCTCTGCTAATTAGGCATTGTTAAACTTCTGAAGTCAAAGAACAGCTTTGTCAAAGAAAAGCTTCCTATGTGTGTAAGGATTTTTACATAAACATGGCACTTGATAATTCTTTTCCTACCAGAAGCTGTCCATGGGCAATGTATATGTGCTTTATACTAAACATACAGTGCTACAGGTGTAAGTTATAGTAGTAGCTTGTGGTTCTCTGCACACTTAATACCTGTGTTTTTAACCCCCATGTATCTGGTTTCATTCCCATATTAAGAAACATCGAAGTAGTTATTCAGAGTTCAGCACACTTTCCTGCAGCACAGGTTGACACAAATACAGTAAGAGTTAAGCCTTGGGGTTTGGCTACGTACAGTTTTAATTTCTAACTCAGTTGAAAGAGTTCATTATTTGGCTTTCTTTTTTGCCTGAAAATGCCATTCTGTCACAGTTAAGACTCCAGTGTCCATTATTCACCTGGTGCTCATCACTTAAAATTTTATATAATAGGAAGCAAAAATGACTGCAGCAGGTTCATCTTTGACTGATGAAAGGGAACCTCTCTGTTTATTATGCAGTTCTGTATATCTTTAATAACCATTCAGAGTCATTTTGACAAGTTAAAAAGTGAAGCAGACTTCCCATGCTATCCAGATCACTCTTCATCATTTCAAGTGTTTTTTCTTGCCTTATATTTTAAGTCTTAGGAACTTGGAATACTGGCTCTGAATGAAAGCGTGTAAGTGTCTGTGTAATTTGGAATAGATCATGTTAACAGTGTCTCTGCTGTCATGAAACATGTAACTCACAGTAAAGACAACATGCATATAGCACTATAAGTATGTAATGTACTGTGATCAACACCAAGTACTCCTGATTTTTTCATTATTGTGATAAAATAAACTACTTAATTTCAATAGCAAAACATTGTAAATACTGTAATTCATTATAGTTGAGATTGAGCCTTGGTGTGCTTTGATTTAATTAATTACATCTTGCTTCTTTCAGATGTGTTGGAAGAGACCTTCAGAGGCTTAGGCTATGATGTTCATTGTCACAGATATTTAAATATGAACTCCATGAATCAAACATTGCTGGAAGTTGCAAGGTGGCAGAAGCACAGAAATTGTGACAGCTTCATTTGTATATTGGTCAGCCGTGGAAATTCTCAGAGCATCTTCTGTACAGACCATACCTTTTCTGGATTCCCTTTGGAACAAATAAAGAAACACTTCACAGCAGACTCATGTCCTGGACTTCTAGGAAAACCGAAGCTTTTTTTTATTCAGAGCTATATTGTGCCAGGAAATGAGCAAGAATGTACCAGTCTGTTGGAAGTTGATGGGAATGGTGAGAATATCAGTGCTAAAGTCACTATCCCCCAAGCAGCAGACATCCTTTGGAGTCATTGCAAGGTGGATGTGTCTACACTAGAACAATCCCCAGCTTCATCCTCGTATTATCTGCGTTGTCTGGCTGAACTACTCCGTAATCCTTACAAAAGGTAAATTAAAATAAGAGGGAAGAAATAACCCTTTTCCTATGATAGCTTGTTGTCATAGAGAACGAGAAACCTTAAGTTTCATCCTGTCTGGTCCTGAAATGTGTTTTCTTGCAGTGTCATAGGCTAAAAGACAAGTATACCTGATCCTCATACAATTGCATAGAAAGGTAGCCTAAACTAGGAGTGGTAGTAGGAGAAGTTTCTGATTATGAAGAGTAAAATTAAAGTGTGTTATGGCACTGGGGTTTGCAGAGTGAGAAAGGAAGAACCTGTCCTGGATAATGTATGTCAGTGCTTTAGACAGGATTGGGAATCTTCCTTCTCCAAGATAAAAAGGCACATTCCAGACTTCTGTTAAATTGAGGATTGCCATGTACCAATAAGAACTCTGCTTGCAAATATAAAAATCAGTGCTTAAGTTCAGGAAAAAGGCAGTAGAGAGGGAAGAATTTTCTACTTTCTCTAAATTTAATTAACCCTTTGCTCACAGAGTCAATAGATTGCCAATATGTAATCTTGCATTTAGACTGTCAGAAAACTTTTGCCTATTTAAAAGATCAAAAGGAATCTGAGAAGGAGTCAGATATGTTTGGATAAATAATTTACCAACAAAGGTTTTATTTATACAACTGATCTACCAGGGAACTAACAACTGTTATTTAAGGTAGTTGCAGTGCTAACGTTTAGTACCTTTTTACAAACCCTAAAGCCTTGTCATGAAATCACAGATCATCATGTCAGCATAATTAATATTACAACAATGATTTGGGTCATAAGAGTTTGTCTCAAAATGTGTGTACAGCCTTGTATTTTAGAGGTCTTGCCTCTGCAGTAAAGACTGAAATTGCAAACTTTCTCCTTGCTGAGTCTAAAGTTTTCTTGTCTCTTGTGAATTCTTAAATGTTGTCTTGCTTCATTCTCTAATGGAATGCTTTTGCTTTTGTTGCTGCAGGAAACTCTGCATATTAGCTCTCCATATGGAGCTGAACAAAAAAGTTTATGATTGGAATATGACCGCTGACTCAAGTCAACAATACTCACTTCTGCTCCAGCACACACTGAGGAAGAAACTTTTTTTCCCCACTTAACTGCTGTTACAAAGTACATATCTGAAGTGGTTAACAAGAAGCATTTGCTATGATGCAAACAGTTTCATGCATATATTTACCTTATGCATTGTTATTTCACGTATATCTAAAGTGCCTGTTGCTTCCAAACACAGGAATTTACAAGCATTTTAGTGTGCTAAGACACTAGATTTTGTATTTTAATATAGTAATCTCTGAAAGCTTGGATGAGAATGGTAGCTATTGTATAGCACTGCAACAGATCTTGCTACTGAATATAACAGAGTGGAAAGAGGTCTACACTGTATAGCTGTTGGGTTTTCCAAGAAAAAACAGAAGTGTTTCTATTGTTTCATTGGTGGTTTTTAACATACCTATTAGCAGTTAATGCTTAAACAAATACAAGCCAGCCCAAACCACTGAAATGCACAGATTACTTTCCCCAGCACCTAATAGTGGCAAATGTCTCAGGAAAGCATTCCTACCCAGTAATGCCAGATCTTTGCTAACAAGTGCTGGCTTGCATGCCTCTATAGACTGGCAAAACAGAAGGGAGAGAGAGATGGTCTTTTCAATAATCTGCATTCCATCTGCGTGCTGCATTAAAGATTGCATCAGAACTGTCCACAGCACACAGGGGTTCTGTGTTAATAAATGAGACAGTCTGCCATGCTTTGGGCCAAGTATGTTTTCTGCTCATGCAAAAATGAGTCTACATGTGACAGGACGTAGCAGCAATCTGCCACACAGTTAAAAAAATGTGGGATTTTGGCAGTTGTTTTGTGGAAGCTGAAATGATTCACACTCATTGCACCAGGCATAACTGTAAAAAGATACTTTAAAATATTTGAACTTAAATGTATGTAGCAGCCATGGGCCCTTAAGACTGGATTGTGTTAAACACCCCACCCTTACTGCTTTTGCTTATGGAAAAGAATATGCCTCTATTAATTGATTTTTTTTCCAAGTGCTTTTGTTCTTGTGAAAAAAGGTGAAAATTGTTTTAAATACAAAAATTTTTCTCCAATGTAGCAGTTACCTAACATGAGAAGTTCAGTTAACCTGCTTGTTATGTAACAGTGTAACCTGTATGGGTTGTATTGAAGTTTATTGCCACTGAACTTAGTGACAATAAAGTAGGCCACTTGTAAGCATTTAATTTTTCCTCCTAATATAGTTTGCTATCCAGGAAAAAAATTCAAGGCCTTGGTGTGCCTTGCTTGGTTTCTGGTTATGTTTTTTAATGGAAAAAGAGAAGGATACAAAATGACAGATATGGAATCTCAGAAGTTACTTCCTGTGGTGCCTGATAAATGAAGCAAATGGTGAAACATTTCCTGTGGTTGTAGAAATAAGATGTCATTTCAAGTTAGATATATCTAAGTGATGTTAATAAATGTGATCTTCTTCACAAATTAACTTCATTTTCCCATTTCCCTTACTAGCTTTTGCATTTGATGAGCACTTCTGCTACCCTATAGACAACCAGAAGCAGGGAGAATGGAACCAAGAGGAGGTAGATGAGGAAAAGAAATGTGGAAATTTTAAGCAAGAACAAGAAGGGGAATGGTAGGGAGTATCAAGAGAAGAACAAGTAGGGGAAAGACGATTTGGAGGAGAAATACAGTATCAATATTGGAAGGAGAAGAAAACAGGAAAAAGGAAGTGAGAATAATAGTGGCTATCCTTACAGACTCTAATAATGTGGTGAGTTGGTTGATGTTTTGTGGATTGGTTGGTTGGGGGGTTTTGAGTGATGCTAAATGCCAACTATTTACTAAAAATATTAGCAGTAGAATATATTCTGCTTTTACAGTTTTGTGACAATGTGAGTTTGGTTTGAAGGCTAAGAAGTATATATATTCTTTGCTTTCTGCAAGACACAGTAAGTAAAGTCCATGTCCCCTTCATTAAGAAATGATGCAGAAATTCTGTTTTGAAAACTAGAGGCTCATGTAATTAACCCTTTCAGTGGAAAAGGAAGGGAGTCTCTTTGTGTATGGCTGCTTGGTTGCAAGTGATTACAACCTTCTAGAGAGTTGTGGGGACAAACGTGTTGTGCAGCATTCATGGGTATCAGATACTGATTTTTTTATGCTGATGTTTTAATCCTCAGTAGATTCTTAAACCACAGCAGTGCTCAAACTCTAATCATTCACCTAAGCAGGATTTATTGCCTTGGCACCTCTTTCAAGAGTGGTATTTGGGTAGGCTGATTCCCTGTACCTGCTGCATAGTGAAAAGTAGCGAGTATTTATGCAGGATTTTTGTGATGGCAGTTGTCTGTCACTTCTCCCAAAGCTGATAGAATCATAGACTCATAGAATATGCTGAGTTAGAAGTGACCCATCAGGATCATTGAGTCGAACTCCTGGCCCTGCATAGGACACACCAAGAATCCCACCATGTACCTGAGAGTGTTGTCCAAAACCTGCTTGAGCTCTGTCAGGGTTGGCGCTCTGACCACTACCCTGGGGAGCCTGTTCCAGTGCCCAACCACCCTCTGGGTGATGAATCTCTGTCTAAAATCTAACCTAACCCTTCCCTGACACAGTTTCATTTCTTGAGTCCTGTCACTGGTCACCAGAGACAACCGGTCCATAACCTCTGCCCCTCTGCTTCCCCTCATGAGGATGTTGAAGACTGCACAGAGGTCTCCCCTCAGTCTCCTCCAGGCTGAACAAACCAAGTGACCTCAGCCTCTCCTCATAGGGCTTACCCTCCAAAACACTTAGTAGGTTTCTGTGTCCCTCCATACACATGACAGGGACTGTCTCTTCTTGCTGTACTGCACACACAGAATTTAGGTCTAGAAATGGATGAAGGGTGTGGACTGCATCAAGTTGTCCCTGTACTGCAGATTGTGAAATGATTTCAGGTTAAATGATCCTTCAGCCAAAAGAAAAGGGGGAAGAGAATTTTGGATCCATCATGAGTTTAGGATGTTAACACAAGAACATAAAGAGTGACATGCTGGTGAAATTTCATGGTCTTGGACTGCCAAAATGTCTAGTTTTCAGAGCCTACTATTGAAGGAGATAAAACAAGTTACTGTGCTCCTGGGTTGTCAGAGCTTGGGATAAGGCTGTCAAAGTCACTGCTCCATGGCATTTAATTTCAGTTTTGGTTTCTGATAACTGGAGTAGAAATTTCTTGTAGTTCTGTATGTGCTGTATATATGGAAGAGGGAAAAGAGAATTGGCAGAATATAGGTGATGCCTTTAAGTGGCTTGGAAGGTATACTCATGAGGCAGGAGATTCAGTGGTTTGTCCCAGATTTAAGTTGCATGGTTTTTCTCAGCCACCTACACTGTTGTGGCTGAGCCATAAATTGAGTTTACTTTGCACTGTTACATATTTGTGTATTAGAGTGGTTGCCAACTCATCATCCAAAAAAGTTCGGTTCAAGAGGAAGTTAGGGTGCTAGCACTTGCAGATGGAACATGTTGTATGGCTGATCTCTCCTTTATACTCTGCATAAGAAGTGACTCCTATTACAGATACCTGAGTCAGAGAAGCTTTTTATAGGAGTTTCTGAGAATTCTTTTCTGCTCTCCAGAGTTTTTAAGTTTCTGACATACAGGATGATATGGCTGAGAAGAGGCTGCTGTCTGTGTGGATGATCCATGTTCCTTTTAAACTAAATCCCCCATACTGAATTATTTGACAGCTTTTCTGTGGCTGGTTTGAAGAATGTATATTTTTCAGCTTCTGTATTAGAAACAATAAGACACTATAATTCAATTCAAATGCTGTGTTTCAAGCTGGTATTCTGAATAAAATTTCTGTATGCAGTCAGACTGATTGTCCCTGTCTCCCTCTAGACCATAGAATAACTGTGAAATTGTTGGTCTGCTTATCCTGTAGACCTCTATAACTTGTTAAATTTATAATAAATTTGGCTGTGAATTTCTCCAGCTCTATAAAAATAAGCTGACTTAATAAAGGACAGCAAGCCTTATAGTTTCAACAGGTAACTTGGCTGCTCTTGGTGTGTTGGGCAACAGCTTTTGGCATGAGCAAGGAGACACTTCCCATCCTGTCTCCATTGACCCGAGGTTGTGGGGGGATACAGGTGACCCCGGAGATGCTGAAGGCCCCGAGGAGCCTGCACTGAGCAGAGTCCGCTCACTTTCCTCCTCCTCCCGTTACTGCAGCGGACACACAAACCCGCATACAACTGGTATTGCAGCCCCCTCCCACAAGCACTGCTCTTCAAGCTTCCTTCTGGTGGGAAAACAAAAATAAAAATAATGTGCCTAAAATGTTTGAGGCCCTTTTGCGACGTAGCCTGCTTTAAAGTGGCTTGGCAGCAAAAGCGAGACGAATTACTAGTCACGTCTTGCACTTCGCACCGGAGGCGCTGCCTGAAGCTTTGTCCTGGGTCCCTTGCAGCGTTCCCCGCGGCTGGCGAGCCCGGGGCGGGAGGGCTCCGGCCGGGGCTTGCCCGGCGGGGCAGAGCGGCGCCGCCGCGCTTCGTGCAAGGCCCCGCGGCCCTGGCAGCCGTGCCCGCTCCCGGGATGTACCCCGGTCTTTCCGTCACCTCCACCTCATCCCGCTGTCCGCTGTGCTGCTGACACCGCCCTCTGCCTCCCGCCTCGGGCGGGCGCTGGGCACGCCCCGCCGGCCCGCGGCAGGCCGCAAAAGGGCCCGCGAAAGGAGCCGCCACCCCGATAGCTGCCGGGAGAGGGCTCGGGACTGGAATTCGTGTAAGAGGTACCAAAAAGGGGGGCTGAAATGGAGGGGGAACGAAGGACGGCTTCATCTCCCGAGCCCAGAGTCTAACTCCCGCTCTCTTTTTGTGTGGCTGCTCCCGGCTGCCCGCGCGGCCGCCGGGATACTCTTCCACGTGGGCCTGCGGGCTGAGCTTCCGGCATTCCCGGGCGCTCTGTGGCTTTGCATTGTATTTAAATCTTTGGGGCAGTGCTCCAGTCAGTAAAACTTTAAAGAAAAAGGTAATTTTACAATCCTTATTCTGCTTATTTTATACGATTTTCCTTTCCTGAGGCTGTATCTCAAAGCACACATAAGAGACGTGGATTGGTTACTTTTCTGTGTCGATGCCCGGCTAGGTCCAGCTGTGCATGCGCGGGTGAGCCGCGCTAAGCCTGGGCAGAGAGCAGATCCTGCGCCCCTGTGTTGGTGCGGGGTGTTCAGCATCACCCAGTTTTACCGGATTCTTTGCTCGCTTTGCTTTGCTTTAGGACTCTTGTTTTTTACCATGATGTTTTATCAGTGACCTGTAAAATGCACGAAACGGTAGAGGGTTCTAAAAACCCCACAGCAGTAAGCTGAGCAGCGGGTGAGCTGGCGGTATCATTGTAGTGCTGGGAGAGGTGGCCAGGCCAGCCCAGCCTCCCCTCAGTCCAGAGGCAGGGAAGAAAGCTTATGGACACCTATCAAGTGAGGACAAGTCTTGAAGGTATTCCAAACTCAAGCAGGAAATGTCTGAAATGAAAAAACTTTTCCAAGAATGGTAGCAGCACAGACTTGGAAACTATTTTAAAGGTAGATGAAGGAATTTGAGTGGGATCAAGGTGCTGTACCTGGGTCAATGCAATCCCAGATATGAGTACAGACTGGGAGAAGAAGGCATTGAGAGCAACTTTGCAAAGAAGGACTCAGGGGTTATTGTAGATGAAAAGCTGGACATGAGCCAACAGTGTGCACTCGCAGCCCAAAAGACTGTCCCCATCTTGGGCTGCATCAAAAACAGGATCGGCAGCAGGTCTAGGAAGGTGATTCTGCCCCTCTATTCTGCCCTTGTGAGACCCGCCCCCGTGGAGTGCATCCAGCTCTGGGATCCTCAGCATAGGAAAGATGGGGACCTGATGGACTGGGTCCAGAGGAGGGCCATGAAGATGATCAGGGGATGGAGCACCTCTGTGAAGACTGGCTGAGAACTGCAGTTATTGAGCATAGGGAAAAGAAGGCTCCTCTGTGCCCCCACAGGCTATGATATCCTCTTTGGTTTATGTCCTCCCAGGTGTTTCAAAGGCTTTGGATTCATAGGTTCTGTCCCTACTTTGCTTTCCTGATACTTTTCTTGTGCTTCCTCATGTAGAAACCTTTGCTTCCAGCTGTTCTAAACAAAAGATTGAAGACCTACCAGCCAGAAGGCACTGAAGCACCTTTTTACCTATGTAACCATCCACAGGCAGAATAGAACTGCCTCAGCTACACGGGAGAAGCTGGTGTAGTGGAAGGTTGATCAGTCTCTATTAAACCTCAGTAAGATTGAGTTGCTTGTGCAGAGCCTATTTAGAGTGAGCATTGAGTGCTATTACATTTTAACTGACATTTACTTGTAAGGGAGGCTTATAAGGGTCTTTCTATGCCAAATGTCATATACAACCTGGAAGCAAGATATGACTGGGAGTAGATGGATATTCCACAGCTTCAGCTTGGGTAACAGAGGAACACCTCCCTGCTACAGCCAGAGAAGAAGCCCTTGGACTACAGATCAAGGAATATGCATGAAGCACTGTGCTGTCTCCATCAGTAGTTGTAATAAGTTACTGCAGGCACTCTTCCCAGTTACCATGGAGAGAAGCAAAGATCTGAATGTGGAAGATGTTTAAAAGAAAAGGAAAGTCAGACCTCGAGGTCATCCAGCACAGTTTTTTGCTCAGAGCAAAGCTAACTTCAATTATAGACTGGGTTGTTTGGAGCTTCTGCCAAATCTGGCCTTTTTTGTAGTCTTGTGTTTAGAGAAGGAAGTAAATTTCAAATTTATTTAAAACCTTTATTTATTAAAACGTAATTCAGGGCTTCCAAGCAGTCATTGGGTAAAATTTTACTAGAAGAATTGCTATATTGAAGATTCAAGTGTTACTGGTGTTTGTTTTCTGCTTTCAGGCAGAGAGACTGTTGTTGCAGCAACATGGAGGATGATGTCAGCTTTAAGTTCCATCAGCTGCTTTTGCTTATTAGTGAAAATCTGGTGACTGAAGATGTAGCAGCTTTAAAATTTCTCTGTACTGACTTGCTCCACCTCAGAAAACTAGAAGGTGTGAAGTCAGCACTAGACATCTTTGAGCTTCTTATGAGTCAAGAATATCTGAATGCAGATGACACTTTCCTACTAGCTGAACTCTTATACAGAATTAAATGTCACTCATTACTCGAGAAACTTGGTTACACCAAGGAGAAAGTACAAGAACGTCTGCATGAGAAGGGAAGAGTATCTCCATACAGGTAAGCTTGCAGTGGAATTCATTCCCTCCATTACTGCTATCTATGCCACATTGTTTTCCTTTCCATTTTTAAATTCTTAGATTGCCTTTGGTTTTTACACCATCTTCTGTTACACTTTTATCTCACTGGATCTCTGTTACAGGCAGATGCTGTATGAACTGTCAGAGAACATCACCAATGAGATGTTGAAGGAAATCATATTCCTCCTGCAAAACCATCTTCCAAAGCGATGGATAACTCTTGTATGTGAGGAGTAAGCCAAATGTGTATATGGTGGGAAGGGAAGGAAGGGGGGAAATAGGAGGAAAAGTGTGAAGTGTTTGGCAGAATAGAGCTATAATATGCAGCTAGGCTGGTTGTATTCATAGGGATAGCAAGAAGGAAGATGTTGACAGGTAAGAGTAGAATTTGGTCCCTTGTGCCAAGGTCAGTTACTGACAGTTCACTGTCTAGCATCAGATTATAAAAAGGTGACAAATCAAATCTTTGTCCCCCTTGAGCCATATGCAAGGGAGATTCATGTCCATGTGTCAGTGGTACTGTTTCACAGCAGTGAAGCCTTCTTGAGGAGTCATTAATATGGTATGCGTGAATCTGTTTAAAAAAGAGCATACCAAATAATAACACAACCAGTGGCTTTCCATGAAACAACATTTCTGCTTTAACAGTGATGTAAAATTGACTGTTTGGTCCTTGTTGGTAGGGAGCAAAGCAGATAATAATGTGATTGTTTGAGACAGACAGGGCTGAGAGGCGTGGTTTGATTTCTAAGGAACAATAATTATATTTTACTCTCTCCTTTTGGCTGTCAGTCTGCTTTGGATCTGCTGATTTTATTGGAAAAACAGGGCCTTTTAACTAAAGACAATGTACAGATACTGGAGGACGTCTGTGTGACCGTTTCACCTGATCTCCTGGAGACAATAAAGTGCTACAAAAAGGCAAAAGGTGAGAAATTCATAGTCTAGGAGTAGGTTTGCCAAAATGCAGGAAGCACTAGGTAGGTCTGGGCAACTGAACGTAAGGTCATATGTGTGTATTGCTGAAACAGGAGCTAGAGTGGCATAAATCTGGCGTAGCAATTCCTAGCTTGCATTATTTCCTAGCTGAACCCATGAAATACAGGCATGTGCTGGAATATCTGAGGCCACATAGAGCAGCCCAGCACATACAGAACAAGCTGGGAAATTGAAAATCTCTTTATAGTTATGTCATACTTCTCCATTTCCCCATTAATAGTATTGAGATGATGACGACTGTCCTGTAAAAGGCACCTATGTGTGCGTATGTGTCTGGTACATGGGCTATGAGCATACAGATGATTTCTGGTTTTATATTAAGAAAATAGGAGATTTATCAGTGATTCAGGAGTCTTCATAAATACAGTTAATTTCTAAGCTGATTTCCAGATGAAAAATTCATTTGAATGTCTTGGGTAGAATCTATCCGTGTACCATGGATATCTTTGTTCTGCAATATCAATACAAAGAGAAGCTTTGCCTTTGTCACAAAAATATATATGATAAAAATAACTGGAAAACGTTCAGAATAGATCCATTGAACATGACCATGCTGTCTTGCATGGAGGAATCATTCCTTTCAATGAAACAGTATTTCAGATACAAAAAGTGATGTATTGTAGCTAAACTCCTTTTTGCTACATTCACAAATATTGGATTTATGTTCATAAATATCTATGCTGGGGTTTTTTCTAGATAACAAAGCAGCTAATTTTACGCAAGCCTTCCCTGAGCTAAACCTGGAGCTGCGTGGAGAATTCAGCAATGTAGAAAATGAATCTAAGGTTTGAGACAATCTCTTCAATCCTTTTTGAATACCTAGAGATGTGAGGTCTTCATCCTCTCTCGAATGACATTTATCATGCAAGGACATGTGAGATATCTGTATGTCTCATAAAGTTTCTTGACTTGACTGATAAACTGGCATGTTTCAAAGAATATTTTAACCTTGGAGGCTAGAAATTTAGCAATACTGAAAGGTGTGTTGTAGGCAAAATGGGCATACTACCTTTGAAGTCACTCACACACCAGTGCATGTGCAATTCCTGATAAAGGCAAACCAGTTTGCATTTGTCTACGTTGTGCATTTTGGAGATGGCAGTAGAATGTGCAAGACAGAGATGAAATGGAGCTTCACAGTTCTCACTTTTTGAATTTGGCTTAGAAAAGGCCTCAGGGCATCTTGAAATTAGAAGTGATAAGGGGTAGCATGCAAAGCCCTTGTTAGAAGGATTAAAAGGAGGCAAGAGATTTTGGTAAGATATTGCAGAGGTCTTGGTACATGAGAAGAGATCTCTTTTGTGACATCCCTCCTTAGGAGCCTTATGTGCACTCTTCACCACAGTAGTGTAACCACTGAATTCTCCCTCTGGCCTTTTCTTTGTGACGACCATGGATATTGAAGGAACAAGTTGCTCCATTTGTTTATAGCTATTTAATTCCTTGAAGTTCTGTGCTATAACATCTTTTCATCACCTGATGTTTGGACTGCTGTAGCAAAGCCATTGAAGGAACTTGGAGCACTGCCTTCATTTTGTTCTACTAAAATGCACAAAAGGAGGTGTGTATTGCTCTCTAGTGAGCAGGGAGGGTCTGCAGTGGATGGAGTTTTTTATTTCAACCCACGGTTGGATTCAAATACATGGCACTTGAAGTCTTGGTACTTTTCAGCTTTAAAAATGTTCTTTTTTTAACAGTGGGAGGTAATTTTAAGTCTTAGCAAAAAAACTGGAAGTGTGGTAGGTTTATGCACTTCTGAGATTTCTGTTCTGCTTGCATCCTTTTCCCGTGGATTAGTATGAATCACCTGCTTCAGGTATTCATTACTGTTCTCAAAAAAACCTAACTCAGATGTCTAACATCCTGTAGTTCCACTGTGAACCCTCTGCCATGAAGCTAAAATATTGTTTTGACATTGGAAACAGCTGGGGACTTCTGTCCCATCACAAACTCAGATTGCAGAGTTTGGCTGCTGAATCCTGCCTTTTGCATACAGATGAGAACCCAGATGCTAAACCCTTCTACAGTTTGATAGGATGGTAACAGCGTGCTTGGAGTTCCACTGATGTTTTTTCACACCAGGAGGCACCACTGAGTTCCAGATGTTCAAAAATAGCCCACAGTCTTAGGTGCCTCTTAACTCCTGGATGCCAATTTTGAGGCATGTTAAGGAAATATGAGTAAGTTGAATAAATTTGTTGAAACTGTAAGCTTTTTTTCTTCTCCTTTCCACAGAATATGACAAGTTACAAAATGGATGGACCACACAGAGGATTTTGTCTCATTATTAATAATGTTAACTTCAATAGTTCTCAGAGGAAGGGTTCTTGCAAAGATGCTGGTAAGTTACTGAAGTGAGATTTTTGGAGGATGAGTCTCTCTGTTTCCCCAGGTGAGTTGATTATGTAGTATTGCTCTGTATTTTATTGTGTACGGTTAGTTAATATTCTAAAAGAGTAGTATGTTTGATATGTGTTAAATTGTTATTTGTGTATCCTAGGGGAGGAAAGGTTAAAGGACAAGTAACCACTGGGTTTTTCAGTTTGATCATTCTTGAATAATTTTAAGAATCTCTTTTTACTTATCCTTTATCTACAGCTATAGTAAAGAACTAAAACTAAACTAAATTAAACCATCATTCTACCTAATATAATGCAAAATTTCATAATCAAGCAACTCTGTGCATACTTCTTACTTTGTTCTGTTTTCTCTATTTATCTCTTATGTATGGAACTCTTAGTAGTCAAAACTGCAACTGGAAAATAATGATGTGAGGAAGTTTTTGAAAGATCTTATCTGAAACTGGGGGAAGGGCAAATTCTTCGTGTTTTCAAGTGTCATTTGTGTGCTCACTTACAGTGACAATGTATACACTATTTTCTGAAACTTTTCTAGAAGAACCCAGGAACTGTGTTTGAGCTGATGCCATCTTTTTTTATTCCCGTTAACCTTTAGTTGGTACTAGTATGAGGATAAATCTGCAGAAGTGTCAGGGTGTAAGGTCTTTCCCCCTCCAAGATTAGCTTGCATGGTGACTTCATAAAATGTTTTTCTCTTGCCTTAAATTTTCCTTTTATCTTTCATTTATTTACAGAGCAACTGGAGAGAGTATTCACATGGCTTGGTCTGGATGTGAGGACTTACACAGATCTGACGTCTGAGGATATTAGAAGTCTCATGCAAACTTGGCAGCATTTACAAGATCACAAAGACAGGAACTGTTTTGTGTGTTGTATTCTATCTCATGGAAAGTCAGGAGCAATCTATGGGACAGATGAGAAACTTGTATTAATACGCACCCTTATGTCCCACTTCACTGCCAAACAATGTCCCCAGCTGGCTGCAAAACCCAAACTCTTCTTTATCCAAGCATGCCAGGGTAACAAAATACAGCGTCCTGTCTATGTTGATACTGACGCACAAACTCCTGACCTGTCTTCCATGCAAGAGAGCCTTCCTCTTTTTGAAAGTATTCCTGAAGAGGCTGATTTCCTCCTAAGCATGGCCACAGTTGATGGTTATGTCTCTTTCCGGCACATTGAAGAGGGTACTTGGTATATTCAGGCCCTCTGCAGCAAGCTACAGTTGTTGGTACCAAGGTAAATACTTGGCTTAGTGCTCTGATTAAATTTTTCTTCTCCCAAGGCAGTTCATCTAGGAACACCCACCCATGTTCTAAGGTGGACGGCATTAGTTAAACTGATGATTTTACACTGATAAACTTACATTAACGCTTGCTAGTACTGTACATGTAATCTGAAGAATGTGAAGTTTATTGTGAAAAAACACTCAAGACCTCACATCTATAATCTTTAGGCAGTGCAGTTTCTTGAGTGGATATAGGTAAAAATATTTTATTCCACTTTTCCACTTTTTTTTTAATTGGTTGAATTAAGCAAGACAGGGCAAGAAAAGGTCTTATGTTTTTAATATGACAAATGAGGACGAGAAATTTTGAGAAAAGGATGTGTTTTCTTTTTTGTGTTTTAAATGTTCATATTGTATCTTCTAGCTGGTCAGGGAGATGTTAAGTGGATTGCCATCTGCTCACTAATAAGTAATTTTTTTTTGTTTTTTGCTCTCCTTTTGGCTGTAGGGGTGAAGACGTTTTGTCAATTCTTACACAAGTTAACGAAGATGTGGCCAAACGTGTTAGCCCTTCAGGGACAAAGAAGCAAATGCCCCAACCAGCATATACCTTAATAGGAAAAGTTATATTCCCAATACCTACAGCCCCTCCTCCTTCAGAGCAACATCAAGGCTTTTAAAATGCATCATTTTATCATCTCATTTAAATGCAGTCCATCACCCTACCTGTTTTAAGACAGTTACCCAAAACCCCGAGGATCTGTTAGCTTAGATGCAAGGCCTCATAATTTTTTTGTCAAACAAACTGTGAAACTGGAGGAGATACAATTCAAACAATCCATGTGCCAGCTACTTACATCATCTAAATATTCAGAGTTATCAGTGTTGGAAGACACGCTTGTGTCATGTTAAACATTTCTGTACCTGCACAGGCTGCAGATACAAAAGGTTTTTTCTGGCAGCATTGGGGTTACATGTAAGCTTTCCTACCTAAACCAGGATTGTTAATGATCTGGTTTAGTCTCATCATGTTTTATTTTGCAGGCTACCAATTTTAAATCGTGTTTCTAAATCCACTAGCTATGTTCATAGAGAGAAAAAAGTGGGAATGAAGAGACAAAACCTTACGTAGTAAGTGGAAAAGAATTTCTTTCATCTTTAATCAAACTTAATAAAGAACCAGTTACAAACTGAAATCAGCAATTTTTTCCACAGTGCACACTGATACCCTCAAATGGCTAACATAAACTTCATGTACAACAAAATTTTCCAAAACTGAGTAAAGCCAAAGTGCTGCCTATTATTTTCCTCTCTGAAACCTTGTGAACTTTTATTTCCCCATCACTTCTGAGAAAATTTAGAATAGAAGATTTGCATGCTATGACATACAGCAGTCATATTAACTTTGTTAAGGATTACATTTTTTAATTGTCGTTTGTTGGTTTAGGATCTAAAATACAGCCATTTGAGAAACAAGGCTCCTACTGACTAAGCTGCTAACAGGATTTTGTGAGTTAACTGAAATAACGCTGTGTTGTTTTGTTACGAGCATTCGTTATGTATGCCTGTGTCTTTCCTGTTTGTTACTGCATTAAATTCATACATTTTAAGAGCTTGGTGAGATAAAAATTATGTATTGGGGTAAGGCTTATCCTTGTTTCTGACTGATTCCTGCACTTTGTTCGGCTGCATGAATCAGCGAGGTTTTAACTGCTTCAGGATTTAAGCTGAAGTGAAACTTTATCAAACCACTCACTGTTACATATGATTAGTCATACCTTAAGGGGAAGATTTGAGAGACTACTGTCTAGTGCTATTGGGTGCAATTTCTAGCTTGCACTATTTTTGGGAGGGGAGTTTTGCATCATACAGAGCATTGAAATGCAGCCAGTTTTCCAAAACATAATGGTCCCTTTATGATAATGAAGTGGTATTTGTGTGACCCATTGCATTTTAAGTCTTCTGTGTTAGCATGGCTGCCACTTGTAACTTGAAGTTACATTTATGCCACAGATAAGAAAAATGTTTTGTCCTTTAGTGGAATATATAACATTGGATGAAATTGTGATGTTTCTGGCTTGCAGTTACTGTTCAAACTTGATGCACTCATTTTACATGTTTAAGAAACAAATTATTATTTTATCAGTATGGAGTAGTCATTGACCTTGTTTTGCAGGATCTTGTTTTCATTTTTAGTTTGGTAGACAGGGAATGTCATTGTGCTATCTCGCTTTCTCTGTAGAAACTTCTGCCTGGGTAATCTCCAGTTAAATCATAGGTAGGTAAAGGCAGTCAGAAAGAGTCTGAGCTGACTTCTGCCTTGAGTTTTCTAGGGGGGAAGGATCCACACTTGTGAAGTGTGAAAAACTGCTAAAGTCTCCGTTGCTCATAAGAAGTTTGTTTAAACAAAGTTTCCACTACTCTAATTTAGCCTATTCAGCGTGAATGTTTCACTTGTGTGTGTTGAGGGCTGTGTTTATGTGGCTGCACACTGTAATACCTGGGTGCATGCAGTGGGACTTGGCAGCACAAGCCCAAAGGCAGGGCAGGTTTAGCACTGGAACTGCAGCTGCCATCCAGCCAGTTGGGCATTTCTATGTGATCTCTATTGTGAGGTGGAAGTTTGAAACTCTTGGGGAGAGTGGGTCGGTGTTGTGCAGCTTAAATATTCATCACTCTTTGCTGTCCACACAGTACACCTTCCGTGTAACTCCAGTGACACAGAGCTGTGCCAGAAGGAAACCAGTGTCAAACAAACAAACAAACACACACAAACGTGGTTGGTTGCTGTTGAGGCTTACTGATAGCATACCGACACATGCACGTGTGTGCGCTCTCCACCTACAGAATTAAGGAAGGGCTGTATCTTGTGCAGCCTCTATATAGACAGACTTAAGTGGAACTAGTGTAAAAAGAGCCTTCTGTGGAAGTTGGTATCTTGGTAAGGTCATGATCTTAAAGTGGAAACCACGTTTCTAGTATCCTGTCCCTCCTGTCATTTTTTGCGCAGGAGCTGTGTATCCCGCCTTGTGCCACTGCAGGCCACAGTCACGACAGTTGCTGCTGAGCAGGCAGGAGCCTCAGCAGTTTCACTTCCTCAAGATCACCCCTTCTACGGAGATGAATTTCTGGCAGGCTGTACAAGGAAAAGATTGGGTCAGTGAAACAGTTCTGGGGGAAACCAGAGTGCAGGGGAGCCGAGGGAAATTAGGGAGACTAATTTAACAAAAGGACAGGAACATTTCCAGGAAGGGCGAGAGAGGAAGAAATCAAAAGTGAAACTAATAGTGCCAAAAGGGGTGGTCCTTCAAACTGCTGTATGAGAGGAGAAGCCATTATCTATTTGTCACAGCGCATATCACAGCATGCTGGCTCTTTCAGACTGCTACTGAAGTCTTGGTTCAGGTAAAACACAGAAGAAATGAGAGAGGGAAACAGATGCTGGGACTTAGAATGACATGGAGACAAACATTTTGGACCTGAAGATGAAAGAGTACTTGGGGCGTTCCTCTGTGCTGCTCCCAGCCTCTGGATGATGACACAATTCCTGCCGCTGAAACAACGTTTTCTGATCTGCTACGAGAGTGTGCCTTTTGGAAGGAATCTGTACGCCTCATTCTATCAAAGGGTATGTTATAATTTTGAGTTTGTAAAGATAGATAGGTTGAAATCAATAAATGGCTGTTTTCATTGCAAAATCTTAACAATTTTGGCTCTCCTAACTCTCTCTTCATAATGCTGCCTTGAGAGTCTTCCGAGAGTCTGGCAGCCATACTGAGCGCTGTTCTGTTTCCTGCCGCGTGGAAGATGGCGACTTGCATGCTGGGAACCTTTTATCAAAGGCTGAGTTCTTTACTTTAAAGAGAGTGAAGAGGTAAAAAGTTAATTATTGTTCAAATTCTCCTCTAAATGGTGAAGTGTTACATAAATAATTTCAGAAGAATGTTTAGTTGTTGAGTTCCCTGTATTTCTTGAGTGCTGCTACTGAATTTGGTGCTAATAGTTGACTTGTTTTAATTTAAGAAATATCTTCCTGTTAAAAATAAGCTAGGGCGAGTTGGGGAGGGACTTTGGAGAAAGGGGGTAAGTCATGGCAGATCTGGTGACACAGCAGGACAGTGGGACTGAGATATTTTAAATGAAAAGACATAATTGATTCAGCCATCTCGCACTGTCCTTTAATTAGGATTTGTGTATGAGAGCAAAAGAGCTGAGCTGTGCTCTTTGCTAGAAAGCACTAGGTATGCTGCTTAGTGTGTTGCCTTAAAAGCAGAACCTGATTACTTTCATGGCTTGTTCACCACTTTTTTCTCACAAGTTCTGTAATAATCAGTTCCCTGAAAATGGAAGTGTGAGGTAGAGATCTCCTGCTTTATTAACATTTTATTCCATTGTAACACACTTTCCTGTAAGTCATGTGACAATACCATATCATATAAAAAGGAGTACTTTTCCTGGAACTTTAGAGACTGGCTGTCTCACTTTTTTCAGAGTTGTTCCGGGACTCCTCCAGCCTGTCCTCCCATGTAAGTGATGTAAAACTATTATTATTATTATTATTATTATTATTATTATTAATTTTACTTGTTGTATCTGTTGTGTCTTTAAGTTAGTAAAATGGGAGAAAAAGTGGCAGTTAAATATTAATTGTGCTCCTTGTAATTACAGGCTTAAATGTAGCATATAGGTGGCACATCTCTTCTAACTGCAATAATTTGATGGGTTTGAAACTTACAGCCTTTGAGAAATAAAATGAAAATTCCCTTTACAAGAAAGATTTGCTTTTATTAGCAATATCCGTTGTATCTTAAATGAAAGGCATTATTTATGTGAGAAAAAAATTCATAACTAGCTACCAAGAAAATATTCTTTCCTGTGTGGTTATAGAAATATAAAGTCAGGTAATCACTGCATTGTGATGTTAACCACATTCAGATACTACTGGTTTATATGGGCTGAATTATATGAATTCTTGCCCGTTTAAAAGTTTGGTTTGAATGGATTTAAAGAAAACAGTATTTTGCAGCAGAACATGAATTGTACATGCTGTGTCACAACACGTTTTGCTGTTTTATCAGTTTATTTGAAATGCAAAGGTTTGAGATTCAGTTGTACATTAACTCTTGCTAACCAACAGAATGCTGACCAAGGGTGTGCCACAAAAAGCTCCTTTGCTGTAGAGTGGTCCTTGGAGGAGAGCAGAATACAACTGTCTGCTAATTATTATTACCAGTTAGTCAGCTGGGCTACCTTGGAGTTTTGGTATTGAAACATCTGCAGTAGCAGTAAGTAAAATGGATTGCAGTATTCCAGTAGAACTTCCAGTAAATTCTCTTTTGTCACTGTTGACTTTTCTGTCTCAAACACTCTGAGTATTGCTACAGGAAAGGTGTGATCAGAGGAGAAGGACCTGTGGCAGTGGCCAGCACTGTGCTGGGCCAATTCTCTGCTCCACCCTGAGACTCATGCTCCGTCCCCACAGCCCAGCTCACTTCCTGTGAGCTGTGCACACATGAACAAAATGCACAAGTCTAATTTAGATAATGGGCATGCACCAGGTTAACTACAGCAGGACATGGATAGGGCACACCCCCTCCCCCCTTTTTTCTCTCTCTTTTCTCTGTCTCTCTCCATCTCCAGACTATCCATGTGGCAGCATCAACACAGGATCTAAGGACTGCTGATATGCTTTGCTTTCTTCCCTTACTTGGCTTGCACAGCTTTAATGTTTTACCCCATATTCCATTTTGAAATTTGTTGTGGGAGGGAGGAAGTTGTGGAGATTTTTGTGGCTTGTGAGACAGCACCTTTGGTTGAGTGTTGTGACTTGTGAGCCAGCACCTTTTGAGGAGTTTGTTGTGGCAGTTGTGAAGTGTACTGTGCAAAATTAATTCCACTCTTGTGGAAGTGTATTGTGTAAATACAGCCTGACAAGAATTTATAACAAACACCGTTTCCATGGGTCATCACATCAGCGGAAGCAGGTCCTTTAAGTGTCAGGGGGAGATAGTTGGAAGGCTTGCACTTGGTATTTTCTAACTTTCTCTTGTGCTCAAAAGTTGAATCCATAAGCCAAGTTTAGTATTTCTAAAGCTGATGGAGAAAGTGGAGGAGAAGGGAGGTGGTATTTCATGCTCAGTGAAACAAAGATAGTTTGATAGGAATTCTGGCCTTTTTAAAAGGGTTGACATGATCTGTATTTGCTTTTAATATTACAGATTAATTGAGAGCTGGGAACTGAGTTTTACTTGATGCAGATAAACCAAAACAGGAAGAGGTGCTTTGGGTAGGCTAACCAGAAGCAGCAAAAAAAGAAAGGAGAAGCCAGATACCTTAGAGTAGCTATACTCATGTGGGGACTCTTAGTGTTGTTACGATGTAAAACCTTTGTTGTGGTGTAAAATTTGGCAGTCTCATTTATTACACAGTCTGTATTTCAGACTGGCAAGTGGCTGTTTCTCCCAAATGGTATCAAACTTCAAAAAAACCCAAACCCAAGCAAAACCAGCAGCAGCTGGCCAGGATTGTACATACTGTACATTGGTACTTCCCACTGTCTAGACACACCATAGGAAGCAAGAATGATCTATGACTTTCTCTGGTAATGTCACTTAGTACAGAGGTTTTAATATTCTTTGTTAAGTCCAGAGAATTGAAAGAGCTAAGCATCGAAGCTATAATAGCAAGACAGCCTCTCTCTATTGAAATACTTCTGATTGCACGTATTTTTTTTGGGCTATTCTACATGATGTGATACCTCTTACATAAATCATGTTGCTGCACTGTTATAGCACGTCTTATAAAGACATTTGTCTTCTAGTCTTACTGACACATGAAATCAACTACTGTTTGTGTTTAGATCCAAATCCTGATGTGAAATGAGTGGAGACTTCCACAAACTGCTTTTTGAAGTTTCTGAGGCTTTGATCAGAGATGAACTGTCAGCTCTTAAGTTCCTCAGCCTGGAGCATGTTCCCAGGAGGAAGCTGGAAGCCATCCAGGAGCCCAAGGCCTTCTTCGAAGTGCTGCAGGAGAAAGACATGATCGGAGTGGGGAACCTGTCCTTCCTGAAGGAGCTGCTCTACCACATTGGTCGGATCAACCTCCTGACTTGCCACCTGGGCTCCAGCCGGGAGGAGATGGAGAGAGAGCTGCAGCTCCCAGGCAGGGCACAGGTGTCAGCTTACAGGTAAACACAGAAGCATGCAGAATGCATGTGTAACTCTATGTATTACACAGGAATTCCTGCCATTGTGAGTTTTACATTTTGCAGTTCAAATGTGTAATTGTGGTGTTTACATCTTACAGCTTTCTCGAAGGTCTCTCTGTTCTTTATTGTCAGGCAACTGCTATATGGAATTGCAGAGGACTTGACTTCAGAAGATGTCAGAAGTGTGAAGTTCCTTCTCCAAAAAAAATTACCAAAGAACAAGCTCCAGGAAAATGCTGTATGAAAAGTGAACTTGAGAAGTTTTTTGCAAGGCTAGTTCAGAGTCCTCTAGTTCTTGTAATAAGGGAGGAAAGAGAAAGCAGTCTGCTCTCATGAAAATCTGGTTTGAGAGAATTGTGATGTTAGCTAATAGCTGCTGTGTGAAAGAATGGACCCTTATTTTTTCATTGGCTCTTCGTCTTTTTTGCTTTTCTGATTCTGTTTTCTCTCCACCACCTGTTTCCTTATCTTGTCTTCTTGCAAAATCCATCATACTCTTCCTTTAATCTTTGCTCGGCATTTAGAAGACAAATGTCTTTATAAGACGTGCTATACCTAAGAAGAGTGATGTTTGGTAAAGAAAAAAAAATGTTTTCGAGACAGAAAATTGAGTTCTAACATGAGTTCAACCACATATTTTTGTGTGTCAATGGGTAAATTTTCTTTATTGTAATTTGGAGTAACAACATACTGTTAATTTTCCCCCAAAAGTATTAAGAAGTTGAGTGAGCGAGTTTAATATTTGTAAGTAATGAGCAGTGTTATAAAAATGCTTGGTATTATTAAGGACTTCCCTTAAAAGTCTTATTTGTATTGTGGCACCTAGAGGAAAATTAGCAGATTTACCTCCAACTTGGTGGACAGTTGAGCTTTAATAAACAAAATTAGCGCTGAACAGCCTTTCTGTAATAGAAAATGCAAAATGGCATAGCTAAAGGACTTAACATCACTTCATCAGAACACAAAGCACAACAGGATGTCGTTATCCTCAGCAGTGCTTTGTACTGCTGAAACAAAGCAGGATAGCCTAGTTATAGGCAATTTCTAATTGTCCTGCTTTAACCTTAGTGATGATGTGTTTATTCAGTTGGATTGCATCTTGACCCTTGCTTTAGTGAGGTTTGGAGGAAAAAGTATATGGTCTTTAGCTGGTCAGTCTCTGGGAATGAGGATGTTGTCTTCTGCCCTGTTGCAGAGGTGCCTGATACTGCAGTTACCGAAGGTCACTGGATGAGTTTGGGTTACGTGTTTTTGTTTTACCAGTCAATTTTGCAGGTCTTTCTGGAAATGGAAATAAATGGGATAATTAAAGAAGATAACCTGACAGTGCTGAAAGATATATTACAGGAATTTAGACCTGACTTAAATAAAAAAATTGATGCCTATGAAGAAAAAAGAAAAGGTAAATTTATTTAATTTGCTGTTTAAGAACAGAGCTGGGGACTTTTGTGGTTTTTATGGCTCCATCCTTGGCAGCTTAGAAGTCCAGCAATAAGAGAGAGACCTGATGGTGATGCCTTGATTTGGCATCAGTGGTATCCTAGGATAGGCAGAATGGCTCTGGAGAACTGTGGTTTCTGAAGTTTTCTGCTACTTCATTATCCCATCATGGATTCTTGTATCTATCCTTGAAATATGTTCTGTGCCTTGTAAATGGTCTTCTTCTCCCTTCTTTTTGCCTTAAATGCAATTTATCTGTTCAGGAAAAAGTGCAGTGCTGGTTTTGGACCAGCATAACTTCCAAGTTACTGTAAGAGACTGGGAGTGACACTGACTTGGGAAAACTTGTGTTGGGAGGTTGTCAGCATTATCTTCTGTTAGCCAGGCCCTTTGCTCTTAGTCAAAGGAAAGTCCCTGAAAACCAGGCACTTGGCTAAAAGTGTAGCTTTCTGTAACCAGATGGGAAATTTCAAGGACTTCAGTGTATCTGTGCTGTTGCAGCAGAGGTGGTGCCTTCTGGCAGCAGAGGTGGTGCCTTCTGGCACCACAGTTGGGTGTTTCTTTGGGAAACAGGATGTCTCAGGCAACAACAACTTCTTTCTGAATGACTCAGGACGTGTGTTTCCTCAGATACATTTACACAGCTCATGCAGTATCCTGCAGAGCTACCAGCTAGTTTTCCCTGCATATCTTTGTGCTGCTGTCCTCTGCTGGTGTCTCTAAAAGAGCAGAAGATCATTGCCAAGGGAGGCTAGTGCAAGCAAGTCCTATGATAGGGGAATGGCTTTCTAGTAGTATTGTTATTATTTTGTCCTCTTGATAAGTAGGAAAAAAGCATGTTGTGTAGATCTTGTTGCCCTGACAATTAAATTTCATTTATACACATTTTTGTAACTTGTAAAATGGGTATTGTGATTTTGTTTCCTTGGTTAGAGTCATGGATTTGATGGTTTTTTCACTTTTTTTCAGAAAGTTGTATTCAAGTAAGTGCTTTGAGGAGATCTTTCATTATGCTGGTATTTTACATCCTTGGTGCATCCACCCACACAGTAAAGTTCTCTGGAGAAGAGACAGTATCCTTAGAAATAAATGGACCAGCATTTTGTACTATTGTACAAAAATGAGTCTCTTCTTTCACTTATATATCCCAGAGTGGAGATGCTGGTGAATGGCTTGCCTGGGATGACTACTCACATTCAACCTTTTATTATCTGTATCTTACTACCAGTAAAAGAGCAGAGAAGCAGTGGAGCACAGCCCTGCACGGCTTCTATAATAACCAGTAGTCTGAGAAACTGGAGCTGTGCTCAGCCCAGCTCTACAAAATGCTGGTGTCTCACTGGGGTGAAAACCCCCTCCACCTCACTCCTTGTTCTGGGCTTTTGAGTGGTGAAATATGCACAGTGGAAGATTTATCTTTTTAGTTCTAAAATGTTTTATCTTCTCCTTCTTAGAAAATTATTCTAAGGAAGAAGTCCGCTATCCTGTGTCTGTGTCTGCGCATCCAGAGAAACAAAGAGCAAAGGGGGAGGCAAAACACCCGGTGAGAAATACCTCAAGATTACCCCTAAAGTATTTATCCAGCTCCTGGGAGAGGGAGCATAAGTTCATAACACTAAGCAGGTAGAACCACCAAGAGGGAGGGGTTCTGGCTCTATATGTAGGCCTTGGAACAATTCCTATTTCCCAAACAAGACCAAGCCTTCTTTGTGGTTGTCAGCAACCTTTTAAGCAAGAAATGAATGAACAGCTGAGTGAAGAAAACCAATCTTAACAGTAATGGACACTGGGACATTAAAGTCCTGGCCAGGATACTCCCGGACAGATGGGAAGGGAATAGCAGAACCTGCTGCCTCACCGGAATCGCACAAGGGCCCTCAGAGGGAATGGTGGGGTGCAGGAACTTTCCCTATGCACATGCAAATTTGTGTTTCTGGATCCTTTCTCCCATGTCAAAATCAGATCCTGACCGAAGAGAGAGAGGAGCAGAGGTTCAGGGAGACAATGCAGATTCCTCTCCTCTGTAGCTAGATTGTATCCTTAGGCTTTTCATTTCTTGGCCTTTGTGATTTTTTTTGTGCTTGGATTATGATGGACCAGCAATCTGTATATAGTCTATTTCTCTTTTGAATGCTTGGCTCTGCTTTCCTACCTGCTCTTTTTTTTGTTTCTGCAGTATGGGAAAATATATAAGATGAAAAATAACCCCCATGGTTACTGTTTAATTCTTAACAACCACATTTTTAAAAATCCACGTTACAATAGAGAGGGAACATTGCAAGATGGAGGTAAGTACTTTTTAAATCAAATTACTGGTATGGGTTTTTTCTCTGATAATTCTCCAAAACAATTATCTAGTCTTTGCTGTGAAGAAGAATCATGTCCATGGTACTCCTTGGCCTCCAGGGATTGGAGGGACAGTCACTGTAGCAATTGGAAATATGCCACTTCCAACATTTAGCTGATGGCTTAAAGAAGGATCTACTTTTTGTTCTAGGAAAAAAGCATTGTCTTAATTGGTTATATGTACAACTAGTGAAAAAGTGATTATTATTCCACATTTCACTTTTTGACTGTTTTTAATTCTTAGCTATTATAGAAAAGTATTTTTAAGTCCTCAAATTCTCTTTAATGCTCAAATAAATGCTCTGTAATTTTCCTTAAAGCCTGTATTCCTGCAAGTCACTTGTGAGATAAACAAGAGCAAAAAAGTAAAATCAGATTAATGAAAGGACGTGTCATGGATACTTTAATTCCATCCATCTCATTTATAGGCTGCTTTCTTCCCAGCTACTTTCTCTCTGTCCACACAACAATTAGGCCACCATTTGCTGAGAAGTCTTCATAGCATTTGTGAGCAGGTTATTCTGACTTTCTTCTTGCTGCATCAATCATTCTCACAGAATTAGGGACCTACTTCATTTAAGAGTGGCAGAATTTCTCATTCTGAAGAGGTGCTGCTTCTTTAACTTGCCAAGTGTTGTTCTTAGGCACCTGACACTACTATGCAATGCATAGTTAAAGCTTGCTTTAACACAGTAAACTTCACTAATTTGTACCAATACAACATATAATCTAAAACCTGGTTTTTTTCAGATAGCATGATACTTAACCCAGTTGCGTTTAAAAAAAATAAAACAAGGCAAATTAGGCATTTGGGTTTTTCTAATAGGATTTGGCAGGCTAAGAGCCAGTCAGGTAAGTTTACTGGTGGGATCTGACCACTTTGCTCATATCTGATCTACCACACAGACACTGATGTTTCAGCATCTTCCTTGTCACTGTGTATGTTTAACAAGCTCCTTCTGATTTTTTTCCCCAGAGGCCGTGAAGAGGGTCTTTAAGTGGCTTCAGTTTGAGACAGTTGAGTACATGAATCTTGAAGGAGAAAAAATAAAAGACACAGTTAAAGAATACAGCAAGAAAGATCATAGAAATATGGACTGTTTTGTTTGCTTCATTTTGTCCCATGGTGAAAAAGACAAAATAAAAGGCGTTGATGATGTGTGTGTAAATATTGAAGATTTAATCTCCTGCTTCACTGGAACTAATTGTCCTTCTCTTGCTGGCAAACCCAAGGTGTTTATCATCCAGGCTTGCCAAGGCTCTCTAGGTCATCCATCTGTAACAGTAGAACCAGACTCTTCTGGGCATCTTGAGATGGATGCTACTCCTTCGACTTCCATTCCTGATAAGGCTGATATTCTGATTGGCATGGCTACAGTGGAGGACTATTTGTCCTTCCGCAATCGGAGGAGTGGCAGTGTTTACATTCAATCCCTCTGTAGGAAGATGGAGTCGCTTTGCCCACTGTAAGTACTATTTTTAATTCTTGTACATTTGGGGTATTGCAGATGTGCATACTTAAGCATGCTGTGCTGAAACACAGTGTTTTGCATTTGTGCAGTTAATGCTTTTCACCTGCAGGACAGTGGAGAACAGTATTTATTTTGAACTTGGGCATTGTTAGTCTTCTACAGATGAGCCAAAGTATAAGTGACTTCCCCTGGTTTTCCTGTGACAAAACCAAGGTTGTAATGCTGCAACATTACACATAAACAAGTGTGTGTGTGTGTGGTTTTTAACATTTTTTGACTGATAAATGATTTTTTCTTCCAGTGACACCTGATTAGAGGTGAATTTGTTGAGTGATTACACAGACAAAAAACCCCAGTGTTCCATAGTCATAACTTTCATTATTGGCTCCCACCCATCCCCTCATAAACTTCATTTAAAAAGTAGAATTTCCCTTCAGATATCACTTTCTCATGGTGTCCAGAAGAAGACATGGAGAATGTATACGTTTGTCTCTGTTTCATCTTAGTGACCTCTTCTGGCTGTAACCAAAGCAATGCTACATGGAAGTTGCTTTTACTTCCCCAAAACACACTGAATTCTGTGGTTATTCAATGGAATGTGCAATTTCAGTGGCAATAGGGTGAGGGAAGGTACCAGCCTTCCCTGGGATACTGCTTTATTGGAGCAAACCCAGCTCACCTTCTTGGCCAAGCTGCAATACCATGTGTTTCAATGTAAATTCTCTTTATTTTTGTTCAAGCGGCGTGGATTTCACAGCCATCCTGACAGAAGTGAACAGCGAAGTGGCAGGAAGAGAATTAGAAGGATGTAAGCAGATGCCAAAGATAACGTCAACACTACTGAAGCAATTGATCTTTGAAATTCCACAATGAAAAGTAGACAACTAAGAATACAGTCGGTTAGGAATGACATCTGGAGTGGGCTTTGACAGGGAAGAGAATTTGCATGAGAAATTATCTGGATCTGTGTAGTAGCCCCAGTCCTTTAAGGAGGCATGGGACCTAATTTTCCAACTTCCATATTGAATCAGTCTTCTGACATCTGGATCTGTAGCAGTCGGGTAAGGCTGTGGAAAACTACAGATCATCTGACTTTTTGTCCTGCAGAAGCAGTGGAGTATGTTCAGTCTGGGTTTCAAGTGAGACAGCACTCTCAAGTAGTATTGTAAGAGTTACTGGAAATGTCAGTGAAGTCCCACTTGTGTCTGAGTTGTTTTAAGTCCCTGAAATCTGAAAAAAAAGAACCGATTCAGAATGCTGGATCCATTCCCAGGCAGCATGTGTAAGGTTGTAACTGCCTTACCCAGAGGTGAATCATTGTCTGTCTTTGGAAGCTATAACTGTTCATAGAAAGTAACATCCTGCTCCAGAAGGACCAAAGCCCCATGATTATGTTAGTTTGGTTCTTTTTTCTAAATATTTGGTTTGGTTTATGTCAATCACTTACTTGAATAAGCAGCCCAGCTGTATACATTTTTCAATACTAAAGGTTCTTATTTTGTTATTTCTCAGAGCTCTCAGGGCACGGTGTCCTGAATGACTGGAATACTGGAAGGAAGCTCTGTAATCTTGTTTCTGTTATAATAAATTCTCTTGGTTTTTATATCACCTCGGTTTGCAGTGTGTTCCTCTCTTGGATGAGCTTTCTGAGGGACAATCAGTATGACAAACACTTTTACCTCAGCAGAGCATTTTGCTCTTGTTGGAGTGTTTGTTGGCAGCCACCCCGAGGGGCAGCAGATTGATATCCCTTCAACAGCAGCTGAGAGATGGTAGGAAAGAATAAGTTCAGGACTGTCATGATAATGGCAGCTGGTGCCAGTAGGGCCATTCTGCTTCCTCTATAAGAAACTTGCTGGAAGGTGGCAGCTGCTCCAGAAGTGAAGTTGTGAATCTGTAGCATTTCTGTTCCTCAAATTTCTCTGTCAGAGTTCAATACACTCAAACCAAGTTCTTTCAGCTATTCTACATGAGGAGGAATTGGATATCAAATTTACTTACTTGGTATATTTGGTGTTACATGGGATTTTGGCTTAGTAGGGTGAGACAGCTACATAGGTGTGCTCACCATCGTGACACTGCACATCCCCAGTCATGGTGGAACGTGGGTGGAAGCCAGTTCAAGCCCATTGCTCTTTTCAAAGATGAAATGTTTTATCAGTTGTCCAGGTTTTGTATTTTTATGTTGGATGGGGGTGAGCCATGTATGCACACCCTCCATGCTGGTCTGGCTTGCTCAGAAGACATTATTCCTTGTTAATTGTTTTGGGGTACCTGGTGATTCACAGGTACAAATGTCTTCTCTAAAACTAAGGTCATCCTCCAATCTCCCTGGTGTTGAGGTAAATTGGACTTTATGATCTGTTCTTCCCTGAGATGGTATGTTTTTTGTCCTTCTCCTCTGAGATGTCCTCCACTGGCGGGGAGGGGGAGAACGTGGGGGGTGGGGGTGTCTGTAGGGGGTGCTAATCAGTCACATTCTGTGATTAAATTGATTTGGTATTTTGTTCTTCCTATTAAAATCCAGCCACCTTCATTAGTTAGCATTATCACTTGCTGATGAAGACCTACTTGGAGGAAGAGAAAACCCCATCAAATAAAGACCTGCAGAAAACAGCCATACAGTGAATTTATACGTAGGTCATGCAGCAATCAGGGAAGGAGAAAACACACTTTGTGTTTTGCAGTTCTGAGCAGTGTGGCTGGTAGGTTTTTGCACGGATTTGTGTCCCTCCCACAGAGCTGACTGGTAAGAAGGAAGTTGGTTCTACAATTTCCTGACTCTTTTTTCTCTGTAGTACAGCCTAGAGAATGGTGAGGGGCAATCACTTTTTCTCTCTGAAGGTGCTCAGCTTTGTTTTTTACTTTGCCTTTTCTTTCCTCCCAGCTCATGGCTAGGAGGCCAAATCCAGTCACAACAAACCTGGCATTTAATTCTGTTTTGTTTTCAGACAGCAGAAGCCAGAAGTCTGGTAGGAAAGAAAAGTTGGTGAGTTGAAGTCCTGCAGACTTAAACTGAAAGCAGGCAAGATCAGAGTGGTGCTATTTGAAAAGTAAACTCTTACAAGAGTTGGGGAGGACTGTTAGCTGAAGAAAAAGAAATAATGTCCAGTGGCATGAATCCTTGCCCAGTCACTCACATTTTGCTACTTATTCTTTCACTTTAACAGCAGTTTCCCCAAGAGCTCTTCATGCCCACCTCCTGTGGAAGTTTGTCATTCTCTCCACCCAAATGGTTTTAGAATGATTTGTAAATGCTCTACTCTTGGGAGAGGCTGGTGGCATGTGTGAGGAGCCTGCCTGCGTTCAGCTGGCTGCCAGCTTCTCCCATTGCACGGGCTGTGGCGAGTATTCCCAGCACCTGAGTATTCCCAGCACCTGTGTGAGGGTTCGCTCAGTTCTCAAAGCGGTGCAAATTCAGGCGCTGATGAGTTTGGATTGGTTGAACTGCTGGCTGTTTCTGTGATCTCTAAGATCTCCTGCAGGAAATATGGAGACCAGGGAGAAGTGGAAACAAAATACGTGCCATTAAGGATATTAAGCTGTACAGCAGGGTGTCCAGTGCTATATTTTTCTCCAGAGGTGTTGAGTGTTCAGCCCTTGCTGGTCAGCCTTTTTATTCTGACCCCTAAATAACATGGGCACATTCTCTCAGAAATTATTCAAACCTGCCTCTTTTCAACTAGAGATATTTCAAATTATAAACAGAGAATGGCATGTTTGATCTGCAATGACTCCTTTCCAATGTGCTAAAAAATGTAAGTGAAAAATTTGGGAATTCCCAGATATTAATTTCTGTGCGTCCTTTCTGTAAGTGTGCCTCTGCTTGTCACTCTGTTCTGTTCTTGACAGCCACTGGAACTCCCCAGGCCCCAAACGTGGCTGACTCTTGTGGATGCCAACCACACATTCCTAGCTAGGCAGAATGTTATCCTGGACACGTCTCCTGAGCTTGGCCTAAGTCTTCTACATTAGTTTTATATGTGTAGCCACTTTGTGTTTAGGCCTGATTGGTCCAGGTATGTGAGTGCAAAGATGGATCCATACCTCCTTCAGTCTCTTCGCTAGGAAGATCTTGTTCTAACATGTCTTGGGGACACGTCAGCTTTTGGCCTGTTGAAAAGTGCCTTGCTTTTTTGGATTCCTTCCACCTTTGACCCAACTTGCCATGCATGTAGTAACCAAGTATTTTGCATGGGGTTTTGAACATTGATAAGGCATTTCTATGATAACAATGTACAGATTTCTATTTAATATATTGTTGAACTGATTTTTACTGGATTTTTCGGGAAGGAAGGGATGCTGGTTTCAAATCAGTGCTTAGCAAGAGCACTGGTTCTTTACTGGAGAGTACGGATGTGCTGAGGGTTGCTCTCTGGTTCAAAGCGAGCATTAAGGTGTTGAGGTTCGTTTTCAGAAGGATGCAGTTCCAGTTGGTAAAATCTCTCCCCTCCTCTTGTGAAATACCATCTATCCATAGTGCTGCACCAGAAGGTGTCCTGGAGGTGGTGCAGCATCCCAGGGCCCTATGCCATGGCGCAGTGCCTGCTCCCGGCTCCCGTTGGTAGAACTGTCTTCAGCAGGTGTGGGACGGGTGGGAAGGGAGCTGTTTTCCATCGCTGGTAGCTGTTAGGGGCCGAAAACCGGCAGGGAGCGTGCTGCCTTTTCTGACAGCAGCCCAGAAGGCTCGCAAGGAGGAAGGCGAATCAGTGGTGTTACAAAAGCTTCCTTCTCCTTGAATTACAACAGCAGTGGTTTGAGTGCCTGGGAACCAGCGAGAGGCGACTGCAGGAAGAACCCGGGCAGAGGCAGGGGCACTAGCAGGTTCGATTTGCTAAACAACGGGCTCAAGAGCAGAGGGAAATGTGAGCAGACACGTCGCAACACGCACCGCTCCCCCCCGGTGCTCCGGAAGTTTCAATCCAGAGGGAAGCACCGCCCCGCGCCGGGCCCCGCCCCCGGCAGCCCCGGGGAGCGCCCTGCGAGCTGCGCGGCTGCGGCGCGGCCATGGAGCCGCCGCTGCTGCTGGCCGTCAGCTACGAGCTGAGCGAGGCCGAGCTGGCGGCGCTCAAGTTCCTCAGCCGGGAGCACGTCCCCAGCAGGAGGCTGGAAGCCGCTCGGAGCCCGCACGACTTGTTCGAAGCGCTGCAGGAGAAGGGCGTGCTGGAGGCAGGGAACCTGGCCTTCCTCAGAGAGCTGCTCTACTGCATCGGGCGGATCGACCTCCTGGTTGCCCACCTGGGCTCCAGCCGGGAGCAGGTGGAGAGGGAGCTGCGGGTGCCGGGCAGGGCGCGGGTGCCGCCCCTCAGGTGGGTGAGGGCGCCGGGCTGGGCTGGCCCGGGCCGGCGCTGCGGGACCGGCTGCCCGCCTCGTTCTGTCCGGGACAGCCGTCTCTGAACAAGGCTGAGGGCTGGGAGCACGCAACCGGCTTCCAGGAGAAAGCGGGAACAGGCCCTGCGGAGAGGTGCGATTGCAGCCCGGCAGAAGGGAGGACACGGGGCTGTGCTCGCAGCCTCCGCAGAGCTTCGGCGTGCCTTTCACTGCAGGAGAACTGAGATCTGTTTAATTGCAGCCGAAAAGGGTTTGACTTTAGGCTGTCCTGGGACTTCTGTTCTCCATCTAAAACGGAAAAAAAGGGGGAATATGTGCTAGGGGACAGTAGACGAAAGGGGCAGTGCAGTAGTACGGAGTTAAATTGTGCTCGGAAACACGATGAAACAACGCCCTCCGCTTCTTTCTCTAGATACCTGCTCTTTCAGCTGTCTGAAGATGTCACCGAAGATGAGCTGATGTCTTTCAAGTTACTTTTGGTCAAAGATTTACCAAAAAGCAAGCTAACCCGTGAGACTGTAAGTATCTCTTCAATACTTTTTAAAAACTATTACTATAATCCACAGAGGCAATTGGGTTACTCCTGGGGGAATGAGCGTCACTCTTCTTTATGGTGGTTTCACTCTTACGGTGAAAACACACGAAGAAGGGTGCCCCTGCGTGCCTATGGGACTTGTTTGGGCTGTGTCACAGCCAGCTGTGCCAGGAGTGCCAGGGACTGAGGCCGTCACATCCAAGCACCCCACAGGCGTCAGGGTACTCAGTGGCTTTAATCAACAAAAAAGTGATGACGTTCACTTATCTTGCCCAACAGACTTTTTTTTTTCCTTCTAAGTCATTATCAAATACAGAAGGTCACCCACTGTGGGTATTATTTTATGATTTTCTTCTTATTTGTAATGCAGAAAGTACAAACCTAAGCAATAGATCCTTCTCAAGGTTAATGCCAATGAGCTTGGAATTTACAAGTAGCCTTGCAGGAGATCCAGTGCTTTTATGCTGTCCCAGCCTGCAGCTGTGACTCCTGGGTACTTTGTTCTGTCTAATAAAAGTTTTGAGGATTTTCCCTCATTTCTTAGAGTGGAGACTGTCATAGCTGTTCTAGTAAATTCTTGGGGTGACCGCTGTGCTCTGCCACTCACTCTTTGATGAGTTTGTGTCCCTTGGGTCCACTTTTGCTTCAGAGTGATCTCTACACCACCGTGAGGTTATACCCTTTTTGCCAGTGCTTAAGATGGTCACTGCAGCGATTCTTGTGTTTCAGTTAGGTGCACAAGATAGCCACTGAAAGTTGAATAAAAGCAATCATTAAAAATGTTGTTATATATTCCTGCGTGACCACTGTTAGATGTCCTGGGTTAGATTGTAATTAGATCTTGGCACCTCTTAGCTACAGAAAGGAAATGAGTATGTTTTGAGATGTTGGTGCTTAACAGTACTTGTAGGTTTCACTGAACCAGGATTAATTGGCTCAGCTGAGGTCTCAACTGAGCTCCCAGTCAGCTGGATTGACTCTGTGGGTCGCATGTGCTGTCAGTACATTAAAGCTTAGGTGCATTTGCTGCAGCTTCACTCCCAGTGGCAGCATGGGGGTGCCCTAAGAGCAAACTGCCTTTCTGATTACCCAGACAATGCTCGACATTCTCACTGAGATGGAGAAGAAGGGCCTTCTGGGAAAAGACAACCTAAGTATGCTGAAGAGTCTCTGTGAAAAAATTAACATCAGCCTGTGGACCAGAATTGAAGATGGATTAAGCCTATTTGGTAAAGCAGAACAAAACAGCCTCTTCCCCATAGTTATTGTTTAAGTGTTGCATAGGTATTGTACAGGAGTAATCATGAATGCTTTGCAGGCCAAGAAGAGATGCTCATCACAGAGGAAGGGAAGGGCAGCACAGGAGGCTCTGGGGGCCATCTGGTGTCATCTGTAGCACCCTATCTTCCTGGCAATGTTAATGACTCTTCCCAGGTAAGTTAGTTTATTTCTTAGAAACATCATCATTTTGTCTTAGAAGAGCTCACCTGTCCATGAAGTGAACAGTTGTTCTAAGACCAACTGTTAAAAGCACTGTCTCTAAAAAGAAAAATGCACAACTCTGCATCCTGTATTCTGAAGCTTTGTCACAGGCACAGCTGCTGCAGTGTTGTACTTCAGAAACATCTACAAGGGCAGCAAGGTAGGCTGAGTTTATGGTACCAGGAGTTAGGCAGTTGGCAGCTGGCTTGGCATGGAGGTGAGAGTGAACAGAGCACCCCGTGTGGGCTGAGCGTGACTTCAGGTGTCCAGCAGGGTGCTGTCCTGCACAGACTGCCAGAGGCAGTGGGACAGGGCACTGCCAGGCCCTGGGAGCAAAGCTGTTCAGGGAGAGCTGCTTGGACAGGAGCATCTGGCTCTGTACCCTGCTGTGCCATTCCCAACAGCTGAGGAACACCTGGAGGACAGCGCAGGAGTTTCACCAGGAGTCTTTCTTTTCAGCTGCTTGAAGCTTACAAAATGACCAGCCGACCCTGTGGGGTGTGCCTGATCCTGAATAATCACAATTTTGCAAAAGCTAGGGAAGGAGTGCTGGAACACAAACACATGAAGGATCGGAATGGTACAGACGTGGATGCAGGTACAGTGAATGTTAAGGATGAGTTTGCGAATCTTTAAAAATAGAAACCTTGTTTCTCTTCCTAAAGGTCTACATTTCAATCTTCCCTTTCTAGGATACTTTTGTTGTAGTGGCTCAGTCAGATCTGTTTACTGTGCTGACACACCCTAATCAACTCGTCATGTTTTTAGTGCCTGACACTGAACAATTCACTAGCATTTTGCAGTTCTAGTGAGGTTACTGCCACCTTAAGCAGCACCTTGAGCCTGGACTTTACAAGCTAGGCTAGCTTTGCATCTGCCTTATGCATGCTAATTCTAAAATACGCAGAACATCTGCTGCTGAACCAGACTTGGGCATTATTTAACATCCAGCTTAAAAAAAGGGAGGATGTTGGCACTCAGGGGCCCTGATTTTAGCAGGCTGTCGAACAGCTCACAGTGGGTCCTAGGGTCTCTCAGATCAGTGTATTTGCAGTGTCTGTGCCAAAAGATAAAATCCATCAATGGGCTTTCCCTCACTGAACTGAACTCCACCTTTAGTTCAAGTCAGAGCACAAGGTTTCTCCTCATGTGACAGGGGTACCACCCAAATCAGTTGTGCTCTCCTCTTGGGTAAAGCAACTGCACTGTCCAACGCCTTTCGAGAGATGAAGGGGATGAGCTGTGAAGTGGGTGGGGAAAAGAGATACGGCTTTCTTAATAGCTCTGCATGCTTTCTAGACAGAGGCACGATGGAAAGAAAGCCTTTTAATGACAGTTAAGGGAACTCAGTAGAGATATGACTAGTGATTAGACTACTAGAGTGTTTTCAGACTAGGAATATAACTGCATGGATGTAGTCATGTAGAAGATGACCAGTTTTGTCTAGAAATGCAATCTGCAATTGCAGAGTCCAACTTCCATATAATGAAATGTCTCCAATTTCCCTTCTGTTTGCTTTCCAGCGGCTCTGAGGAATGTCTTTAGCAAGCTTCATTTTAGAGTAGAAGAATATAGAGACCTCACTGCAGAAGAAATCCGTAAGACTGTGAAGATCTTCCGGAATGAAGACCATGAGGACAAAGACTGTTTTGTTTGCTGTATCCTGTCTCATGGGAAAAAAGGCATTATATATGGTGTTGATGGGCAGGAAGTACCTATCCGGGAACTGACCACTTCCTTCACTGTACAGAATTGCAATTCACTTGCTGGAAAACCAAAAGTTTTTTTTATTCAGGCCTGCCAGGGTGATGCTTTCCATAAGGGTGTGAACATAGAAACAGATTCTGGAGAGCAAGATTCTTCTGCAGAGCGAGATGCAAGGTTTCAGCTCGACTGCATTCCCGCAGAGGCAGACTTCCTCCTGGGCATGGCAACCCTGCAGGATTATGTCTCCTACAGAAGTCCCAGGCAGGGAACCTGGTACATACAGGCACTGTGCCAGCACCTGGAGTACAGCTGTCCTCGGTACTTACGTTTCCATAAGCTTGTTTTTGGCAACACCTGAATTTTCCTTCTGGATGACAGGCATTTGATGTAGATGCAGAGGTAGATGCTAGGGAGTGGGAATGCTCGCTCAGAGTGCAAACAGTAATGTAGGACAGAGCAACACTGTGCGGACTGTTCAGAGCAACCTGGGGAAGTGCTGAAGCCTATTAAAAACAGGAGCTGTTAGCACTGGTATATATTAAGAGAATGTTGTTATTTTGCTGATGTTAACTGCCTCTAATCCAAACTGTACTCATGTCTTTGCAGAGGGGAAGATGTTCTCACCATCCTGACAGCGGTAAATCAAGAAGTGAGCAGAAAATCTTGTGAGCGGGATGCAAAGAAGCAGATGCCACAGCCCAGTTTCACACTGAGGAAGAGGCTCATCTTTCCTGCCAACTAAATGGGAGGGAACTGCATGGCAGAGAGAGCTGCAGCAGCCTGGAACTGGCTGGTTTCACTCAGAATTTGATCAAACACAACAGACTTTCAAGTGTCTACTCTTACCAAAAGAGCAGATATTTTTAATTGGAAATACAACTGAGGAGAAAAAGCCTTAAGAAATTTGTGTTAATATGTGTAACGCTTTATACTTGGGAGCATCTCTGAGCTGGTCTCTGATTTATCTCCGATTTATTTAGCTGATCTCTCTGGTGGTTTGCTGGCTAAAATACACTCAGTGTCCTCCTGTCAGCTGTACCACACTGTTATTGCTTTCATAAGGTATCTTTACAAGGTAACCTTTAGAAGACAACCATTATAAAGCCTTGTGTACTTTAGGCCTAACTTTTGCAAAATAAAGGGGGGAGTGCTGTAAATTTTATAGGATATAATCAGCTCACATCGGTGTGTTTTGTTACTTGTCCTCATCACTTAAATTCATTCATTCTTGGTGGCTTGGTATGCTTCAAGATAAAGTCAAGCATTTGTCATCCAGCATCCTCAGCAGGATGTACCTGTGACCTGGATATCAGAGTATCCTCTACCCAGAGTAGTCTCAACAGTGAAAATCAGTTGCTCTGGTACTGCTTCAAGATGTTTCAAGATGTCCAGTTATCCTGTGTTCACTTACCTTGCTGATCTTTGAGTCTCAGTTCTAAGCACAGGAGCAGTCACTAGGGAAGTACCCAGCTCCTTAAAACATTTTGTATTGCCTCCCAGGGTGAGCACGCACACAGAACTGCTTCAGTGTCTACCCCCATTTTGTCACAAATCTATAGGGCTCACATAACATCAGCTACCACGATGGTAAAAAAAAACCTACCGTGGTGGTTTTAGACAACACTGCAGTGCTAACCCTATAATGCTAGAGGAACATGCTAGCTGCTGTAAAACAGGGGAGGAAAAAACCCCAAAGCACCACCCACGCACAAAAACCCCCAAGGTACCAGAAAATATGAACAGATCCATTTAAAGTGAGGCTCAACACTCAAATACTAAATCAATTTATTGGCTTCTAAAGCCACTTGTGCAGCTGCCAACTCTCTTCACTAAGCTTGTGTACAGTATAATAATAACCATAAATTTGAGCCACAAAAAGGCCTGATTTTAGGTTTGTTATAACACTGTAGTAGAGAGGATGACATCTGGAACAAACCACAGAAGACTAGCAATATACTGAAAAATGGCATATTATACATGTTTATTATCAAATTTACATTCCACTATGAAACAACAGTAAGTGCAAAAAGCAGATGGAAAAAATACCATGAAAATCCCAGACTGTTCAAACATTGTGTGTAATCTCCTCATGTAACAGCCAAATGAAGCCCAAACCCAATTATTCTCCTTCCCTCTCTGTTGCTAATTCGATGGCAGTAGATGTTTAACTTTGATCACAGGTATTTTGAGCATGCAGGTATCACTGAGTTTATCAAAAACTTAACAGTGAAACTGGAAAGCTTTACGTTTGTGCTTTGTTTAAGACAATCAGAATTAGGTAAATACAACAATTTCCTTCTGTCTCTTGTAACTTGCACAATCACGGGTAAGTCCTTCCTAGCATCTGTGTTTGACTCAAACCTGCAAGACAACAAAACCTTGCCAAAATGTAATTCTCCATTCCTTTTAGATCTACCTCTATTCAAACAAAAGATCTGGTGCAGGATCTCAGCCATGCCAGTTTGTCACCTCTCACCTCTCTTACAGGAGATAATGAAAGCCAAATCATTCCTAGAATCATGGTAACTTCTGAAATGTTCTCAGAAACACACGTTATGAAAAAAAGGTTTATCTTCTAGGTTTTGGCACAAAACAGTAACTTGGAAGAAGTATCAATTCTCCCTGTTACTGCAAGCCAGGCATGTATATCCAAACTGTGCATGACCATCCAAAGGCATAAATGCTTGACAGAATTCGAACAACACTGCACCACAGCATCAAACCAACTGGATAAACACACACAAACACCATGGTATAGAGGTCCTTCCATTTTCTTTTTGCCTTATGCAAAGTATCTGATGATACATCTCACCTACAGAACAAACTGACCTCTTGACATCCACAGCACTGTTTGAACTGAACCAGTTTATATTGTTGGGCTATGGAATATGGAAGCGTCCCCAAGAGAAACATACATTTAATTTATATGCTTGTAGATTAATTTCACCTGAACCATGGTCTGCCAAAGGAATTCTGCCTTAGCTGATTTGCTACTCTGCTGATCCAATGGCTGGAGTTATCTAATGAAGCCAGTTAGAAACAGTGTAATACCTTCAAAAATTTATCTGTAACTGACAGGTATTCCTACAATGAACACATAAAATGGACATACTTTTGACATGCTACACACTCCTCTGTTGATACCAAACTGTCTAAGCTTTTGCTAACTCATTTCCCTGGAAGTTACAGATACACAGCAGACATACCCGTCTCAGTCCACTGGAGACCAACATTGCACTTCCTCCTTTCACTCTTACCTTATGTAGCTAGGCAAGACACCATGCACAGCTAAGTACATACAAACATAAATACTTACATGAAAAAATTAAATATTTTTCATTTAAAAAACAAAATTAACCCGTATATAGTCTTTTAAATAAAATTCACCTTTTGTAAGTGTAAGGTTTTGCTTAGAGAGCAAAAGGCAACTCCAGGAGTTCCTGAATATTTCTGTGCGCTGCTGACAGACAAGCTTCTGCTAAGAATCCCTGTGCAAGTTTGAAGTGGTTACTCCTTTTCCTTTTACAAAAAAAAAAAAAAATCCAAGAATCATCATAAGATCTATAGAACTGTAAAAGCAGAAAGGCCACGTTACAGATTTCCTATAAACAAGGTTAAGAAGCTTTCTTTTCCTGCCCTACTCCACCCTGTCCCGCAGCAACGAGGGCGCTGATAACGGCTGATGTGCCTTATGGCACATGCAAATCAGTGTAATTGCCCTGATGTGTCACACCACGCCCCCAGACAGCTGCCAGCTATGCCCCACTTACACGGTAACAGGCAAGGTAAACTTAACTGTTTAATCTAATTGTATGGAAAGAAATCACTTTGTAACGTTGATAGGTATAGTGAAAATTTACATAAAGATTAAGAACCTGTTTCTATTCAGGTCACTAGCAAAGACAACTTCTTCTTAAAAGTTACACAAAATATCTGTCGTAGATTGTTCAGTTATGATTAGAACCTTGGACAGGAAGGACTCAAAAAAGCAGCACGGGCAGTAATATTTTGATGATTAACACTCAGAAACCAGATTTCTAAAATGGAGTTCTCTTTTGAGTTGGAAAGTCTGCCTCGGCTGTGTTCAGAACCACACTCACCAATCACCGGATTTCAATATTCATTGAAATGCTACAAACAACACCAGCTTTTTTCTTCCTGTTTCTACATACAGACTGGCAAATTTTGCTCTTAATGAAATATTTTAAACGAAATCCTACCTAAAATGAGAAACAAGTGAATGAAAGGCATAAAGTTTGCTGGAGATCTCTCAAATATACAAAATGTCTACTTGGCAAGACAAGAGGCAGTTTTCTGAACTTCCAACAGTTTCCTTGAAGTAAATGCTCTCCACTTAAGTCTTTAAAAAGAAACCCTGAATCAAGCACCTAGGGTTTATTTCCTTCTGCAATGCTGAAATGTGCCTGAGATAGATGTGTGTGTGTGTATGTATGTGTGTGTGCACAAAAATATCCTCATTTAAATAGATGCACACTACACTTTGGAAAGATTTCTTAACTTCAAATTTTCACCCCAATACACACTTTCCTGCTTCTTAATTCTTATTCATTGCACATTTCTCTGTGTAGTTCGTTCAGAAGCTCTGGAAAGAAATTAACTTCTGTTAATACCTCACTAACACAACTGCACTCTTTCAAAATATAAATCCTGTGTTTGTAAACTGAAGTATTACTTTCTTACACAGAGCTAAAGGTTCTCTCCCCCACTTCTCAAAGTGAGGAGGAGTTCAAAAGAGCACAGTTTCTGAAATGGAAAATAAAAGAATTAAAAAAAAAAATCCAAGTTTTCATATTTGTTTGCTATAGAGAGGAACTTGGGCTGGTAATACTGGTCAGACTGACTGTTATTTTAATATTATATTTAAATGATGTAGCCTGACTGCAAACAACTAGTAAATACTATGGGTGGGTGGCAGAAAAAAAACAGAATACCTACACACACAGGATAAAGAGTTAAAACACTGAAAATATCTACAATAGTCTTCACTTCTGATTAAGTTAAGACAGATGCTGAAGGGGATCTTGAAATTAAGCTTTGGTTTTACCTTTCTACCTCCCACAAAAACCTTCTTCCTCAAACCCAAGCAATGTTCCTTTGCTCCTTGGTCCCAACACTTGTCTCTCCCACATTTTAACATGCACATGCCTTCTCCAACTCTTCTGTAACACATCTAACAATGCCTGTACTGGATGTTCATCCCTCAAATTATTTACTGTGCTCCAAGTCAAATACCTTTCAGGCCAGTTAGTCTTCCTTTAGTATATCCATTTTTGACGACTGTGTGCAAACTGGAGCTCCCAGTGCTCCAATCATGGCTGGAAGACTCTGGTTTCTTCTCAGTCCTGCCATTAAGTTGCTACCTGCATTTAAAAACCCAGCTGAGTCCTGCCTCTGCAAGCTAACCTCTGGCCCCTGATTCTTCCCATGGTCCTGCGTTTCAGGGGGCTTGATCACCCTGGCAATGCCCAGCCTCTTCAGTCTGTCCACGAGGTTCATCTTCAGCTGGCCCACGTCCGGGACATTACGGGAGGGCTTTAAGCCATACATCTCTTGCAAGAACGTTTCTGCTGGTCGAGAAGCCAGGAAATTTTCTGAGTGATGCACTCGAGGCTCAAACAGTGGAGGGGAAGGACAAGGTGAATGCAAAGGAGAATTTGGTGGAGTAGAAGGAATGGGAAGAGTTCGAGGGGGTTGTAGCAAAGGCAGTTTTTCTAATATGGGGCTGTCGTAAACCTTGGCAGAGATGCCTCGTTCTTGCAAAAGTTTAGCCAGGCTGCTTGTGCTGCTGAAAGTAGTAGTTGAGTCTCTTCTGTTGGTGAGAAATTCTCCAATACTTAGTCTGTAAGGAATGGCTGGAGTGCTCACTACTGGGTTTCCAGTACTGCTGCCAGTATTTCCCAGTGAAAATGGAGCACCCATGGAGCTGAAATAAAATAAAAATGAAACAGAGAATACGCACACATTACACATTTTTATACCTGCTCTGCATTTGCATTTTAATATACAGAAGACTCAAGAAAAACTAAACTATTGCTATAAGCTGTGACAGTTTCAGCTTCAGTAGACTCAGAATTGTTGTTCTGCAAAATACCAACGAATCGACCTTCTGTGATCACCTATACTCTATTAGATAGAGTATAGGTGATCACAGAATACTGACATCCAGTTAGTTTAAAAAAAACTAAAATATAACAGAATCAGAAAATCATCACAGAATCTTTTTTTCCACAACAGATATATGATACAAGGCATCTGCTACTTAAGAGTTAAAATTTGCTCCAAGTTACCTTAACCTGTTTTAACTCTCACTCTAGAGAATTCCAAGTTTCCCTTTGTAATTACAACTATTTTTATTAGTAACATCCTACATGTTGCCTAACTGCCTTAGTATTTTTAAAAAGTGGTCCATATATCACAAGCCAGAAAGAAACTGTTTAATCCTATGCAGCAACATTTAGGACGTTAGCAGTCCTCATACCTGGGAGTAACTTGAGTGACATCAGATGGGTGAAGGATCCTACAGGTAGTGAAGGTGAATGTGGAATTCGTTGAAGATAGACACTTCCCTGGATTTGAGGCTGCAATGTGAAGCATTTACATTCATTGAGGGTAAAAATAAAGACATACAAAACTAATCAAAGTTTAATACAATGTTACTATCACTGATAATTATTTTGAGTCCTTTTTTTTGAAGTAAAGAACAAAGACAGCAAAACCAGCATAATCACACAGTCAAATACTTTCCATAGAGAAAAGGACACTGCCAAATAGAATCAGGAAGAAACACTAACCATGCTCCTTACCAGTGAGTGGTACTGCTGCTGAAGTAATAGGTGGCAGGAAAATGCCTGCCACTGGCTTTGCCAATGTAGATTTCTTCTCCCCCAGGAAGGACTGTTGTGCTTGAAATGTTATACCTCCTTCACCCTCTTCCTCATCATCTTCCTCCAGGTCAGAGATGTGGTGCACAGTGTCATCAGACAGAGGGGTAAAGCCTTTAGTAACAACACCTGGTCTTGGGTCAAGAATGGTGCCTAGGTTGGGTCGAGCAAGCTGCTGCCAATGGAAAAGGGTCTGAGATCCTGGTGTGACAAAAGAGAAGAGATTCAGAGAGCCATTACCTACTACTACATCGAGTTACAGGAATTCATGAGCAAAGCAACTGCAGCTGGCTGGTGCCCACACTGTGATCCACACATCCCCTGGATGGCAATGCCAAGAAGCAGCCTACCACTTAGCACCCTCTAAGAAGGCCAAGTAGAAAGCGATGCTGACAAGCTCGCTGGCATGGAGCCTACCGACTACTACTGCTTCCTGTTACTGCACATCACACCTAGCTATACACACAACGATTTAGCTGGCAAATCTAAAAGCCTTTTCTGCTAACGAGAGAAGGAAGACCATCCTCTTACCTTCAATGGGTTTGACAATTTGCAATTTCTCTGGTAGGAGGACACGGAGATTACTACAGCTAGAAGAGAGATCCGTGAATTCTGAGTTTGTACTTGGGGAAAAAGAGCTTTCTGTTGGTGTACTGAAGCCACTAGCCTCTTCTTTCTGCTCAGCCAGCAAATGCATTTTTCGGTCCCACTCCTCCTCGAAGAACTGCTTCTCACTCAGGTAGTTCTGACGACGGAGGGAGAGCCTGTGCAGAGCTGTGACCAAGTCATTGTCTCCAGGAGTTCCCGGCTGGCCAGGACTGTGAGCATCTCTGTGAAAAACATCAAACAATAACAGATATTAAGATCATTGAATTAACTACTTCTGTCTTACACAGCAGAAGTCCAGTCTGGATTTAGTTTTGAATCAGTTCTTTTCAGAAGAAGGTAACAGGCTGTGCTTCCTACTTCAAATTCTTCTCAGAGCTGCTCCCCAGAGCCACCCGTGCGTGGCTCTCCAAATGGTGCACTCCAGACTGGAAGGGCTTTGCTGTCATAACAGCACTCGAGCGATTAGATCCAGGGATTGGCAACGGGGCAGGAAAGGAAGAGGAGCGGCCACGAATGATATTGGCAACCTTGACGGTGTCAAACACTCGTTTCTGTTGACCCCTGCGGAAAAGACAAGCAAACAAACGTGGTTTTCAGAAGCAAAAAAGATAAAGTAAAGAAAAATCTCTGAAAAACAAACTTTGAAAAGTCTGCGGAGACCTCACTAAAAAGATGTTCAGAAAAATGTGACTGCCTAAGACACTCATGTCTTCAGGAGAACTACTCTATTAAGCATCAGAATTACCACTTCTTTACCTGAAAGACCTGAACCTCTACTGATAACTGCTTCAAACTATTCAGAAGTTTATATTTTATTTATTTAATTGGCATATGCTTTCAGAAACACATATTTAGTTTATTACTTCTTGCTCAGAATTATGAGATCCAGGAACAGGTCTTCAGGGTTTTGAAAACTGTTGGTTTTTTTTCAGCTATAATGTCATTTGTCTAGCAATTTTTCTATAAGCATTAAAAGGGATAAAACTAGTCCTGTGCATCAGAGAATTTGGAACAAAAAATCTCACTAATTAAAGAACGAAATAACATCTTTCTAGCAATTCCCAGCTTCTTCACAGAATCAAATAAGCATAGCAGGTTTCAAAATTGAGAAGATTACCAAATACTACAAACCTTTTTTTATTCACAATGAAAACATTACAGAGGGAATATATGCATTTACAGAGTCCCAGAAATCAGTTTCACCTCAATTAACACAAGTCTATGGATAAACACCAAAACAGCACACAGAGATCTGAAAACATACTTTTGCTTGGAGGGAACAGATTCATCACCCTGACTCAATTCCTTCCGCATTGTCCCTTCAATTTCTGCTGCAAGGGAATCCTACAGAAAAATGGAAACCATAAGAGTTGACAAGTTAGATTCAAGTCTTCCTTCTACCAATTTTAGCAGAAAATATCGGTAAAATTTACTTTTAACATCCTGCATTTGTTTGCCCAGTATCAGTACACTTTGGACAAACCCTTTGGCCTCTGTAGGAAGGGCACGTGGGACAGTTTTCCACCATAATTACACCCATGTGCAACCAGCGTGGGTTCAGTTTTCATTAGCAACATCTGCTTTTAATTTGTATTTCCTTATGTACTCTGTATGTTGGTTGCTTTAGTGAAGCTACAATTTTAAGAGCACTTCTTACAAGGCCAAGCATATACACAAGTGATTCTGTACACAAAGAGCAACCAACCAAAACCTGATGAATTCCCAGATATTTTGAGTATGTGAGATGCTGTGTTTCTTAAAGAAACACTGATGAGTCATAAAATTCACACCAACATCACACAATACACAAGCACAACTGAGCATAAGCTGTAGAACATGCCAATTCCCTTATTAAACAGAAAAGGCATATAAAAAGGAAAAATAATTGCAGTGTCACAACACGTCAAGTGAACAGTTAGCTTCCTAACTAATTTCCTAAGTATCTCACAAGTGTACACACTGAAGAACTGAAAAACCAACAGATCAGCTCCTTTGCCTACTACAAAGTAGTTCTGGCTGCAGCTCCTGCAAAGGCCATTGTGCTCCTAGAGCTGCACACTGCCACAGCTGCATGTGCCACGCTAGAGGTGTTTGTTACCACAGGAAATGCTCCACGGGACTGTGGGTGGCACAGACAAGCAACAGAGCTGGCTCTGCTGCGCAGCAACTTCACTTCTTCCTGGGACTCGTGCAACATCCCCAGACACTCTGCATTCCGATCTTGCAGCTCATGGAGCTGAAAGGGAAGAGAAGCCATCACATGATCTCTTCAGAGAGAAGACAGAGTGAAACTGAATGAACTCCTACAATAACCTGTAATGGCTGATTCAACACTGTAAGATTCCTTCAACTGCAGGGCACATGCCACAACTGGAATGGACAACAGTCAGCATAGCACCCATAGCGGTTTTAGTGACAAAGCATGAAGACTCGAAAGAGGAAAAAGTATGACAAAATTCAAAGGAAAATACATTGAAAAACTGCAAATACACTAACTACTGATGCAAAAGAAGCAAAAAAAGAGAACTGCCTTAAAATCCAATGAGCTACAGTACTGTTGATATAATCAGTAATATTCACGCTAAAGCACTCTTTTTCTCGTAACTACTAAGAATAGTAAGACCTCCCTACTTGAAACATGCTCCTTGCCTTTCATACTCCTGTGAACTACAAAAATATTTGTGTAGGCTTAAGTAATTATTCTTTTCCTCCAATCATATGACTTCAAACACAATGAAAGATTAAAAATCCTACATAATTAAAAGGCAGTGGTTCCCATTCTCGGTTTTTTTTCTCCTGTATTCTATCCCAAACATTTATCTAAATGTATATACATAGAAGTCTGAAGTACCTCTGCTGTCAGTTGTCTCTGAGCATCTTTGGAGGCTTGTAAGTGAAGTTTCAGCTCCTCCTTCTCAATCACATTCTGAAAGCACAAAAAGGTGCTCATCATTTTCTCAGCTGATTTCCCCAAGAGACTGATCCTCTGCCAGACTTTCATGGAACAGTCACTCTCTTGCAGTGCAACCCCCTGGCTTGCACAGACACCTGCACGGACACAGACACTTTATCAGCATTCCCTTACTTCTTTGAGTTTATGTTGAAGATCAACAATCTGGGACAAAAGGGATGAGATCTCTTCCTGGTAGCGAATCACCTCCTCACTCTTCTCTGACAACTCCTCTGTTATCCTGGAAATCTGAGCATTTGTTTGCCCTACAAAACACAAAAGGAACTTAGTTGAGACTTTCTCCCAATACACAAAAAAAGCCCCCAAACCAAACCCAAATCCCAGAAAGGATGAGTGAAAATCAATAACAATCTGCAAAATGACCAATATTCTTAGGAAATCAATTCATAATACATAAAAGCAGGTGCCTTAGAACACCCATAAGGAAAAGATTAACAGTGGGGAGGAGGAGGAAAAAGAGTTAACTTCAAATGCAGGTGTAACATATCAAGAACTAAGCATGCAGAATCTGAAATGCGTATCACCAGTATGTGAAATGACCACAATAAAACTATTTCAAATGACATAATGGCTCACGACCAAGGTCAGACTTGGAATATGCTGGAAAAGTCTGGTTCTGAATTAATCTTGTTATTAACTACCATTGTAAGCAAAGGCATTTCATCAAACCTTGTCAAGTGTAACATACACTCCTGATCCTGGTCATTATCTACTCCCCAAAGATTCACTGAATACAATTTCCTGTTTCTTTTTTTTTCTTTTAGCAAGCACTTCACAAAATGAGATGACAAAGCAACTCAAAGAGCTGAAGTATTTTCATGCAGTTATCCTTGTTTGTACACTTGCCCTGAAAGCATTGCAAAGTCATAAGAAAGTCTGATCAATCTTGCAGAAAGGTCACACTACAACTTCAGTGCTTGTTGTACCTCACACATTTACTGCAGAACAAGGCCCTGCTTATGGGCCTGTGGGCATTTAAGCTCAGTCAGATACCTTTTTCCTGAAAATGCAAATTTTAAAGCTGTAGGTAACACAGCTTCAGGAGAAGATTTTTTCTGTGAGTCTAAATTACCTAGCATGCCTACTGGTGCTGTAGAATTGAATAAAAAAAGTGAACTCACAGACATTCTCACTGAAGGAAAATAGGAGAGCATATTTGAACTAACTCTTGCTTGCAAAACATGCATATTTTCTCAGCGGGATCAGAGTAAATTAACCAACTAAGTATCAATTAACAGTATTTTATGGTCATCTGTAACAAGAAAAGTAAAGCAGCAATCCAAAGTCTTCTTTATGGTGGTTGTATAGAAAAAAATAATCTTAAATATAATTTAAGGTTATTATGCACAAAGGAAGTAGTACAGATCAAATGACTACAGATAAAAAAGTATTGTTCTTTATTGTTTCAGAATACTTAGCATGCATTTATATAAGAGTAGCTGCAATTCTTTGCAAATAAGCAGTCCCCAAAGCAAATACAAACAACTCCTCTAGACAAATTAAGCCACTGGCTAATTTAAATGCTTTGCTTCATAACACGTATTTTAGAACTAATGTGTTCATAGTTTAAAGTCTATACACCAACACACTTCAGTGCCAAGTGTGCTGAATACACAAGAAGAATATTTTGTTGATTTTCTAGTGTCTGCAGGCTTCAGTTTAGGAAGTTTATGGACATAATCTTTTGTGTTCATTTTTCCCTTCTAAACATGACACACACAGCTGAATTTCAATGCCAGAGTGAAATGTGATGAAATACAGAAACAACCTTACACTTGGCCAAAGGGCAAGACTTCAATGATTGGCATAAATTACTAAAGCTCATTTTTGGATTCAGGGTTAACTAAGAAGGTGCAGGCACTAGGTATTTCACCTACCATTCTGCTATTGCAAAATAAAGCCTGGATACTCACGGAGTTCTTTGACACAGTCATTGACCAGCTGCTGTTCCTTCTCTTCATATGTAATGGTTTCTGACTTCAGGTGGCAAGCCTTCAAGAAAATTATTCTTTTATCAACAACTATTTCAGTTGATCTGTAATGTTGTAATTTTTTATTTCTAAAATTCTTGCAACTGAAGAATCTCTCCTCTCTCTTTAAAAATTCTATGCAACTGTGTTTTCCACCATAACCTGTTTCCCAGAATTTTACAGGTGTCTTGAGTGAAAGACACACAGACACATGAACAAAGCCTGATCTTTTGGCTCTAATCAAAAATTGTTGCAAAAAGATGTAATTTGGTAGGGAAAGTGAACCCAGACAGAAATCAGAAATAAGCAATTAAATTTGCTTCAAAAAACTTAAGGTAAAAAAAAATCTTGAAAACTCACTGATGTTACCCAACTCTCTTATGGCACTGAAAAGCTCTTGGCAGAACAGCTTTACTCTGTATTCCTAACTAGCCTATTTAGACTAAATTTTCTGGGTCAGAGACCGAGTATCACAACATACCTAAACAATATGAAGCACTCTAGATTCCCACTTCCCTTTTGATTGTGAGGATGATAATATTAAAGTTAGCACAGACAAGTCTTCTATACTGAGGACTGTTTGCCAGTAAGGGACTCACACTGTAAAACTCAGCAAATGGTTTTAAAGATTATCCCAGCAAACAGTGGTACATTTACACAAGTGCAGGCAAATACACTTCTTTACATAGTGCTGTCACATGAAAATAAAAAAGTAAATAGAGGCTCCTTGTAATTGAGGCTATTTCAAGTCACTGAAGGTTATGTTGTATCACAGAATGATTAACTCCTGGCTGGTCTGTAAACCTGTGCAATCCTATACAGGCTTAGGAGCAAAATAAAGGCAATCTGATCTTCTCTTTCTTATCCTACAGCACTGCTAACAAATCCATTTGGTCTTAAGGAGTTTTAGGAAGAATGTGCATGTCATGCTGAGTAGTTGGGAGACAAAACAAGGGCAGAAGTGTATTTTGTTGACATTAAAGTAATCTAGTCTGGTACTGGTATAACAAACTTATATTGGGAAAGGCTCACATAGAAAAAATCAAAACACCACACACGCACAAAATAAACACCCCTCATGTTTCTTACCAACAACACCCCCTTTTCTTAAAGGCAACAAAAGAACCCAGTTTTAAACAATGTCCTATTTTGCGAGTTCCACTCTTCACTACCAAAGAAGAGACACTGCATCTGTAGATTCCAATTCTTGGAACCTTTGCTGTTGGTTCCATTTTATAGCCATTTTTTGCTTGGCCATTTAGTGTCTATCCTCCTAATGGCACCGTGCCTGTATTCAAGTTTTACACACACGAGAGACCAGTCAAAACAGAGAAACTAATCACATAGTCAAAACTGTGTCTTTAAAATAATTTAAATGGAAGCTTATTAACCCTTAAGTATCTTCTGACAAAAACAATGGCAACAGAATGGAATTCCCCAAACACCCCTGCTCATTGCAGTCAGATTTGTATCAAAACAAACCGTATAAGCTCGAGGGCCTGATGTGTCCAAGTACTTTTGCTGGGTACTTACGTATGTTCCCATGTTTTTTCATGTATCACAACTGCACTGAGCACAGACTACTACAGAACTCTGGAAACAATGAGGAATGAAGGAAACAGAAGGATGTGGGCATGGAGGGAAAGTGCTTGGGCATCACTTCACCATGATTTATGGGATCCCCCCTGATGGGGGATTTATAGAGTCCCGGCCAGAAGGTTGAAAAGATGAGAGGAGTCTTCAGATTCTTTGCTTCTAGATAGTTGTTTTATTAAGTCTTATCAGAGGAACAGAGTGCTAGACACAGCACCCAGTAAAGAATGTTGAAGAAATGCCCCATTATCAAGATTACACAGCCCTTTTAAAGGCAAATCACCCAATGAAAGCTTAAAAATGAAAGATATTTTTATTTTTCTACCAACGTTCAATAAATCACCCTCTTGCGTGTACAGGAACTGCAGAATTTTTCATCCAATCACCCTAAATTGCTTTTACTGCAGAATATGGAGTAGTAGAAGGAGAAGGCCTGGAAAACAACAACAATCCTCCATTTTGAAGTTTTTAGCTTCTGTCTATTTACTACATTAACAAACCCAAAACCTCTAAATTTTTCACCCTGTGACAATCTTACAAACTACTCTATCATCTAGTTCACACCAGTGCAGATTCTAATTCTTCCCAGAGTGTCGGTAATTTTCTCCATGGACAAAGGTCAAAACCAGTGTTGTCCAGGGGGGTAGAACCCTTCATAACAGGCAGAGAAATATTCTCTGCACTTTGGGTTCCCACACTTGGGAATTATTTGTATCCAGTGACACAAAACAGCCATGTGCTTCAAGAGAAACCCTGATGCTGGATTTTGAGCACCCTGATCCGTTTCATAGCCAGCACACACCATCGGTTGGACGTACCTTGGATCGCAGAGCCAGGTTCTCCTCCTCCAGCTCTCGGAGTTTATCCTGCAGGACATCCAGCTGCAATGGGTCATGGGAGACACTGAAAGACTCATTGAAACGCAGTGGTGTGGAACAGCTGGAATCTGTCTCACTCTCCTCAGAAGCGATGGAAACAATGCGCAGCAGGTCATCCTTCTTTGACAGTTCATGCTGCAGTTGGTTAACCTAGGACAAGTGAAGATCACCACCACGTGAAATACACTTTAGATATACAGTATCATAGTGTATTATTTATGCAGCCTCTAGAACATCACTGCTCCAATCTAAAATGAGATTTAACAGGAAGTTTGCAAAATCATAATTTTACCAGTGCAAATGAGACTGAAAATTCAAGACACCACAAAAATGAACAAGAGAATCTACTTTTTAAACAGTTTACTGCAAAATCATTTTCCAGCTGCCTTGATACATGACTCCATTTTAACATGCTAGCTATCATTTTGATTATGACCATTACTCTGAACTGCTGAGTTCCTGGAGAAAAGGACTGAGAGACAACTATTTACATGTATAGAGTGGTACCCTCCAGTCTGCACATTACATGAATCGTAGGACAATTAAAAACAAAAGAAGAGGCAGATCTCGTTTAGATAAGTTCTATTTTGCCTATCTACATTTTTATATGAATACCTAAGTATGGTGTCTTATAGCTGATTATGAGTACATCTTTGTTACCAGCATACTGTTTTATACAAGCAGCTGAATCCATTTCACTGTAGCTTACACTACATCTGTTGACCACAGGGTTACTTGTCAACTATTTAACTCCCTTTTTAAGAAAGAAAAACAAAGAAAAGGTTAGATCAAGAATTTGTGCTTACAGGAAGAGATGAAGCGAAGATCTTGATCAGAATTCACTTTTCATTACATTTATTAATTTGTTTACTCTTAGTGTAAGCACCCCATTAACCAGCTCATTTTCTGTTTCCTCATCTGTGAAGTTACGTAGCAGCTCATGTCAGATACCAATCTCTTATTTTGACTCATATTAGTCCATTCTTAATTTAACAGTGGGAAATCAGACTGATGGTCTAATATACCTAATGATGGCTAACATTCTCATAATTTCTAGTAATTACAATATGTAGTCTTCATATTCAATTCCTGCACTGCAAGAAGTGACTGAATGATTAGGAGAATGACATCTAAGCAAACTTCTGTAGTCTGAGAGCACCAATCACCCCTTTCACAATGAAAGAATATATTTCTATTAATCCTCTTACTGCCATCATAAATGGAAAAAAAAAAAAGAGAGAAAAAAATGGGGAAAAACCCCCCTAAATAAAGGAAAAAAGAAAGAAAAGCAACCACTTACTCTGTCTAGAGTTTGTCCTAACTGTTCTTCCAGTGATTCATTCTGTTCCATCAACAGATGGTTTCGCTTAAGGAGGGCTTGTCCAATTCGCGCTGCCAGCTCCAGGTCCCGATCTTTCTGCTCCCAAAATGAGAAAAAATGCTTCCTTTTGATTATGTAAGGTTTAAATTCAGAGCTTTAGATTCTCCTAGATATTGCTCAATGCATCACCACTCTGAGATCCCCCTTCATCCTCAAATGGATCAACATTGTCAGAAAATTATTAATGCTTCATCACTTGGATCCAGAACACATCCATAACTGTGTTTTTTGATATCACATACTCTCTTCCACAGCCACTTGCAATAACAGGAGGAGAGGAAAGCACCAAACCTGGGGACAGTTTTGGGTTTTGTGCTGAGTACAAAGGGTTCTGTTGAATCACACACATACACAAAAAATCACATTTACTTAGGCCTGTGGTCTTTCCAGTGACACTTTCTCCAGAACAGACTGCTCAGCTTGAACAGTGGTGAAGGGGTAGAAGCAGAGGAGCAACAGGAAGTCAGAAGAAAGCTGTTTCTTTCTTATACTCACTGGCTTCATGGGTGCCCACAGTTTTGTTAAATTTTGTTTCTGAGGTGGTGCAAGCAAATGGGCAGCTTCTCATTACCCATGTGTTTGATAAGCAGCTTTTGAAGATAACCAAATCAAAATGTTCAGCAGCTGAACGAAACCCTCCCTCAAACACACCTCCTCAACTGTATTAACACAGCATGACAGAGACAAGCATACCTCAGCTAACAGACGTTTCACCATGTCAGCTTCACTGTAGTCTTTCTGTTCTGCATTATCTGTGCCAAGAACTGAAGAGAGACAAACATGCTGATTGAAGGAAAGACAAGAAGACTGTGGAAAGGGGAGAGCTAAAATCAGAGGATGCTGTTTATATACAAATACAGTACTTGGTTGATTAAGCTAGCAGACGTTATGAAAATGCATCTTCAACTTCAGAAATGTGAAACAATACTCACTTGGGAGATTGATAAATGAGGTATTTAACATTTACACCTTTCAGCAACATTAACTAAGACTTGAGGTGCTCATACATCCTTCAAATTTAGAAAAAGGAGAATAATCTCCTAAGAGCAACTTTTTGAATACAGTTAAGCAATTGAATCATCCAGGCTGCTGAGGAGAGGAGGAAGAGTATATTGGAGCACATCCAAATATAGCTGAATACATAGTTTAACCCTGAAGCAAATTCCCACTAGGCTGTGTGACAGCTATACACAGGAAGAATGGAGACCCCAGAGACTAGTCATGGAAATGCATTTATTAAGGGCTTGACCATCTTGGAAACAATTAAGAACAAATGAGATAATGTATGTCTGCTTTTTAGATGTAGCAGTAAATGCTACCTTACTAATCAAGTAACTCCAATGTTTGAAGAGTTTGTAAAACTATTAAAAAACTGAGAAACAGTAGAATTTGAAAAACAGGACGGAGTGAGGAATTAAGCAAAGCATGAAGAATTTGTGACAAGTCTGAACAAAACACAGTGCTAAAACTGCAAAGCATTGGTCTGCTCTAGCCCATGTCCTGAGAAAGAGGAGATGGTGGTAACAAAGGCATCTTAATTACCTTGTGCAAGTTTGTGAGATCCATCCAAGGAGGAGGAAGGAAGTTCAATAAGAGCTAGAGTGACAGACAATGAAAGATATGGGGGGGGAAAGAGAACAAAGAGGAGAAAGAATTAAAATGTAAGGAAATAGGTGACTTTGCCATGCATCTACCACAACCAAAAAATAAATGCATGTGCAAACATACTTTTTTCACTATTAAAACTTTCTTAGGCCTTTTAGGGAACCATTTAAATATTATTTCCTTCAGGAGCAGAATTATACATCTCTCTGTCAGGTGATGAATGTTTGTGCTTGTCCAAGCTCAACAGCAATTTGCTATTCTTGCTTTATGAACTCAGGTCATTAAAGTGAAGAAGGCAGCAATATAAATTAAAAACTTACAGAAGTATCTGCTTCAGCTGAAGGTTTAAGTTAATCTGTTTTGAAACTAATTACATCATCACTGAACTGCAAAATGAGATTACTATGGATTTGATCTCAAGATTTCCTTCACTCTTTTACCTTGTTTAAATCTGATTCTTACTCTGAATACACAGTGGTATTGATTATCAGTTCTTTTCTTTCTTTGTTTTGCTGAGGACTGTACACTTAGCTATGAGACAGCATGCACTTCAGCTTGGCACTTCACTGACTTTATTCACATATGTTATATAAGCTGTCTATATCCCTTACATACATAATGCCCACAATTAACCTTTTAAAGCATAACACTATAGCTATGCTAAAATCAATACCAAGTCACATTTTAGTAACAAAAGAAACTTTTTTGTAATCTTGAAAGACAGGAGAACAGGAAGAACAACACAGAAGGGAAAGTTTTACTGTTTCTCTAAAAGCTTAAAAGAAAAATGTATCAAAGTAACAAACCAAATGCTTTTTATCAAGAAGACCAGTAGGCATAAAAACCCAACACCTGCTGTGTAAGCATGTAGGAGCTTTGAACTTACAGCACTGTCATTTATTAATTGTATTTCTAAGCAGGGAAAAAATAGGAACTCTCCACTAAATTTAAAGTACATATCTATCAGTAACATAACATGCATTTGGAGGACAATTTTACTGTACTGCTTGGTTGCTGATACTGGTTGCTGAGAGGGGACTGCAAACTCATCTAGCTTATCAGTATTTGGAAAATTCACTGCACATACATAACTAAGTTACAGCCATTACAGGCAGAATATTACAGCCAGCTCTCCTGTGGTAACTATTCCTAGTAGGTGATTTCAAGTTTCAAGTTTCTATCCAGTGCTTTTAATAAAAATTTACACTAATTCCATACAAGGTTACTCAGGTAGGCAAGTTCCTAAAATCAAGAGCAATTATCTTTATTCTGATAAATAAAATCACAGAACCAACAGCTTTGAAACTTAGCTCTATATAAAGTTCATTATTTTCTCTCAGTACAGGATCAAAACTATACACAGTTTGTTATAATTCTCTCCTGAGAGCACATGCATGTGCAATACTCACCTTGCCAAGTGAAAGTTGCAAGCAACTCTTCATTTTGGTTAAAATTCTTGTTGTGTTGTGCCATGACCCTTAACTCACACATACAAAGTAGGTCCAAAGAATGATCTTTTGTAATTCAGGGCTTCTTAGGTTAGCACAGTTGAAGCAGAAAATACTCTTCCACCTCACTGGAAACACTGCCAGTGTGAACCCAACTGGTCACGGGACTGACCTTCTTATAAGTAGCAGCAGCAGCCATAAAAACAGGAGGAGCTCAAGTGCAATAACTGTTGTGTTGTTTTGGGTTTTTTTCTCAACTACAAATTCACTCAAACCATATATTAAGCACTCTCTCCTGGAAAAAGTTATAAAAATGTTTCCATACATATACAGGGGGAGGAAGATACACAGCTAAAACCCCATCTTATGCTTCATGTCACATTTATTCCCAATTCCAGGCAACAGAAAGATTAAAATTTCACCTAGCAAGCTATTCAATAATAATTATAACTAGAAATCGATTCATATCTGTATTTGTCTGGGACCTTCCAAGTATGTCCCCGTGGGTTACTAGTCTCAAAAATGCTACTATGATGACAAGTGTAACCAATGTCTGAACAATTTATAGGAGAAACATAAACCATATTTATCTTGAGTTGATATGACAGCAGTTACAAAAGTGTTCTTAAACGATAGAAGAATTAGTTTTATATGCTATGCCTAACAGCTATCTTTGAATTCAATTTCAGTCATTGTTACAAGAAAACATTTATAGCTTAAAAAACTGCTCTAAAAACTCCTACAAGCAGTTTACTGTTTTCACAGGACACCTTCTATATTCGAAAAGAACTTCCCACTGGGAGAAATAAGAAGACAGCACTTTCTGCAGTACCTTGACAGCCACATAATACACAACAGGGTTCACGTAAACTTTGTTGATAAAACCCCTCCCTCTCCCTGCAGGTTGAAAATGCAAGCTCACGCTGACTGAAGGTCCTTGGGAGCCCTGTGCTCCGTCACACAGGTGAGAGGTGCCGAGCAGAGGGCTCCAGCAGAGCCGCGTTTCATGTCAAGCTCCATCCAGCACGGACAGACTCTGATCCCACCTCTCTATAATTAACACTTAGAGGCAAGTACACACCCCACCAACTACACAACTGCATCCAGTGAACTACAAAAGCATTCACTCGACTATAAAATCATTTATGCTTGCAATTTTATTATCAGAAACAGACTGAGCAATAAACATTAAGCGGCTTTCCAATTAGTTTCCACAGTTAAAAGAGTTCAAAGCCTGCAAGTTCAATTTATAACAAGATCACTCTAAATTGTTGAGTACTGCATTCTTGGGAAGTAATGTTTCTTACTCCTTTGCTATGCACCCTCAGGAAGCTTACACTACAAACAACAATGACACAAAAAACCCTTTCAGAGGTGGCATGTACAAGGAAGAGGTAATCATTACAGACTGTATAAAAATAACAAGTTTACTCTTCTATGTGGATTGTTCCAATAGTTCCAATGTATGGAGGAAACAGGACTTCTCCATTTCTCTGAAGTGATTCCAATGCATTCTCATCACATGAAAACACCTAGAAACTACAGGCAAGTAGGTGTTCAGTTCTTTTGGCAACTTTCTATACATTTGCTTTTCAACATATTAAAGGTTTCTTCATGTGGCTGAAGCTGTCCATTTTCTTCTTTATCATTTAATAGGTTTAGGAATAAGTTACTTAGTATTTCCAGCACTGGAAGGCAGTGATCAACACTGATCTAGTACTCACCTATCTGCCATTCATTCCTTTTCTATCTCCAGAAGAAACCACTGACAGCACCTCACAAACAACACTGACACAAAACATCAGGGTAACATCACCAAATCCACCACAGCATTATTAACATTCCTGAAAACAGGAGTTGCTGCACTCTCAGACTTCTCATATTACATCTCTCCTAGCACAATTGTAGGTTCCTGCTTCTTTTTCACTATCACATGTTCCTACTCTTACTTCAGTGTGTAATCTGATGATCAGGCAGTCATGAGACATCCTAAGCTAGCCATTAGAATTGCAGTCCGGAACTACAAGCACTTCCCCTGAACTCAGCCTTTTCTTCCACCTGTCCAAAGTTTCCCAGATTTGACCATTTCCTAATATTAATATTAACTTTGTACCAACATTTTTATCTTCAAGATTTGGGAAAAAAAACCACCGACTCACTCATGTAACGGAAGGACTCCTCCTCACGAGCTGGAGAAGCCATCTCCGGCAGGCGGCCATGGCAAGCCGGGGGCTGAATCCAGCCTGGATTTTCATACAGGTACAGAGAGTCTGCTCGTAACTTGTAATCTGGCAACTGTCCTTCCAGCATGCTCACCAACTCCACCTCAGGAAGGTCCTCACTGGAGCAGCCATCTGAAAGAGAGTAAATGCCAGTAATAGTACGTTATTAAATATATGTAAAATTTGATAGTGTTGCTACAGTACCGTACATTTTATGCACCATAAAATACTTAATAAATCTTTGGCAGATTTGAAAATAATTATTTTGTACCAGACAAAATACCAGAATACTTACTGAATCAATACTTGATTTACACTGCAATACTTGTAAGTTCCTCATCCCCAGCTGACCCCACAACTTCCTGAAAAGCTTACTCTGTGTATACTCTGTGTCCCTCCAACTTCCTGAATATTATGTAAGTAATGAGTTTCAATTTCCATCTTTTCCTCTTCATTGAGCTAAAACACAAACCTACATGTTACTAGCTATTGATTTCCTAAAGTTTCATTGACTTCATCATAGTTGTTACACTTCCCTTTTCTGAAGGAAACTCACATTTTTCTTGTTCTTCTGTTTTATGCATTGGTTTGATAACGAACCTAGATGTAAACAATTTTAAAGTAAGTAAAATCAACTGAATACTGCTTTGAAATAAGGGAACAAAAACAAAATTCCATTATCATCCTTATGGAATCACACGCTGAGAAACATGATATTAAAACCCCTGCAATCGAATTTAGCTCTTTCTGTGTTGTGGGGTGTGTATGTCCCTTAATCTCTTCACAATTATTGCCAAAAAAAAAGAAACATTAATACTAAATTGAAAAAGAAACATTCATACTAAATACTCAAACATCAAAGGTATGGAATGATTATCTTTGCAACATTTCCACTCAAGATGAAGACTATCTGCAGTATCTTTCAATGGAATAAACACCAATGTTGACTATTGACAGTGAGAATTTTACAAACAGGATTTTACAGTGCACGCTGTCTTTACAAGTGAGTTACATGGACTCACTGTTTTTGTGCCTCTACCATATCACATAAGCAATAAAAGAATGTGAGACATAAGGCTCTCTTCAGGTTGGTGCTTTATGACATGTTAGACACATCCAGGATTTGTAACAGTAATTCTTCAACTTACCAGGGATGCTCTCCAGGCCCCTGGGATCCAAACTCATGAGTCCTTCCTTCACAGTTCACTTCCTTGGAAAGAGCATTCTGTAATCAAGCTGGGCACCATACCTCCATTGCTTTGGTAAAAAGATGACTTTGGTTTAGAGACAGAGTAAGTGAGACCCATCAAGCCACAGAGACTCACAAATCTGGCATCAACTCACTTCTGTAGGCTGGTTCATACTCCAGATCTACTGCCATCTTAGGACATGCCTATTTCATCTGGGCTACTACTGATCAGTAGAAGTATTTCACATAAGCTTCACCAGCTTCTCAGCTCACCCATCACCTAAAAATAAAACAAAGAGAATACCAAAGTTTAGCAGATTTCACTCTTTCAAGGGAGACAGGTAAATTGGTGTGACTTTGTCTCTTTCAGTCTGAATTTCCCCTCTGTACTATAATTAACTTTAAAGAAAAAAAAGGCAAACACTTTATTTCCAGTTTACACCGTACATATAAAAGGAATTAATCAAATATGTTTTCTCCCTGCAGACATCTCACCTTAAGCATGGACTTTGTCAAATATCTCTTTGTCTGTACTATTCCTCTTCTTTCATATAATATTTAGTGTATTCAGGTCATTCACTGAAATGAGGCATTTCCTTTTTATCCTAATGGACAGCAGCTCCAACTAAACAGAGATTTTCTTCAGGCCACTGCATTTATTTAAAGTGATGAATTCTAAAGACAGTATTTCAAAAACATCACCCTTAACATTTCTATTGTTAAAAAATTTAAGTTTTATACAACTGTTTGCTTTAGTCTCTTTTCCTTTAGGAGTCTCTTAATTAAAAGTTGGACCTATCAGAAATTTCCTTTGTGGATCGTGATAAAATTTGTGTTTTCTCTTCAGCAGGGACTCATTCTGGTAAACCAGAAAATGAAACTACCATGACTAATTCAGGTAAGCTATCAGAACAGTTTAATAAAGTAAAAATACTGCTTTTCCCTTGCCAAGTCTGATTAATCACCTTCCATATAAAATAGCAATTCTAGATGACAGAAAGATATAAAACTAAAGAGAAAACAGGTCTCCTTGTCCCTCCTCTGGCATTCAGTTAACATAAAATTCTCTTAAAATCTTGCATTAATTTAAAATTTGCTCTTAACAGTTTCCCCAAGATCTCCAATCATCAAGCACAACAATCAGAGGTTTGTTTTGCAGTCTGTAGCAACCTCGCATTTGACAAGATCAAAATGGACAGTGCAGGAGCTTTTTAAAGCAAGCCTGGAGCCTGCCAGCTCATCTGCTTGTACACTTTGGCAGGAGATTAAAAAAAACTTTCTTCAATTAAGGTCTGCTCATACTTGTAAGTAGTATCTTCTTGTTTTGCCATTTATTTCTTTATGTATGTACTCTGCTTATCAGTTGTAATTCTTATCCATATTAAACACTTAATAAAAAAGACAAGAGATTTCAGAAACATTTTCTATCTGAATGTATGGATGCTTCTAGCACTTTTTACATTTTTTTTCCTAGAGGCTGTTTTTCAAATGGATTGCTGAAAAGCATACATACCCCCTTCTCTACAACAACTAAATACAGCATAATAAAAGACATTTAAGAAGACTGGTGTAGATCCACACATGCAAATGACTTTATTTTGTAATAAAAAGAGTCACCATACAGCTAGACAAAGTTCAGCAGCATAGGACAGTTTCTTCCCACCTCTGACTCAACCTTTTTCCTTCGAGTTTTAAAAATGTAAAACTGAATGCTGCTGCTTCTCAAGATTGGTTTTAATCTCTCTTCTAAGTGCAAAGCAGAAACACTATTTGTTGCAGGTCAATCTCAGTTCAGCCAAAGAGGGGAAAAAAAAAAAGACAAAAGTGATTTGGCTAAATGTTTTCTAGAGCACCAGGCCAACACCAAGCTATTGAATTGAAAGGGCAAACTCATTTGTAAAACCTTTGAGAAGTTTACTAGATAAGCAAACACCATAAAAGTTAATGCCTGCACTTCCAATGCTTCTCACAGCTTTAGTTTCCTGTACTGTGGGGCACCTTCTGTAGAAATTCAAGCACTGGGCAGCACCACCCTGAAAGTGACTCCGTGACCCTTCTATACTGCAGCTATAAAACTATTTCCTAAGTGCAGATTCCTTCTGCAAGTCACAACTATAATTAAACACGTTTAAATAAAACCCATAAAATTTACAACATCCCTTTAAATATATGACCATGCTATAAAAAGATGGACTAGAAATTAAATTTGTTAAGTCGTGCAGAAAGACATGTCCAAAAGAGAAGCCAGAAAACTTTCTCAAGTATTGATTTTAATCTTTATTTATGAAGATTATTTCCACTGTCAATTTACTATATTCATTCTACTCTGATCTACATCTTATTAGTTTTGTCCCCCTACTCCTTCATAGGCCAATTTCCCATTGGTCTTAGTGTCTTTTATTGGTTAATTGAACATGGAAAAAAACAAGGGAAATTTAAGTACTGAAGAACAACCCATATGCAGGGGTGGTGCTCTCAGGAGGCTTTCTTCAAGGAAGGTTCAAGAGAGATGGAAAGATCAGTCAACATTTTATATACCTACTTACCTACCTACCTACCTCCCTCCCTCAATCTTAGTATTTCTTTACTCTCTAGGTAAAATTTTATTCCCCAGCGTGTGTCTAACATTTCAGCTATCATTTGGCTCCAAACAGTAAGCTAAAACCTGGGGTACATAGAGCACACTTCTTGTAGAAGTGGGAACTATTCCTACACCTTGTGTACCTGCCCTAGAGAATCCAAGTTGCTCTAAAGAGATTTCATAATTTTTCCCTTTAGTGAGTCAGAAGACCCTAGTAAAGATTAACTTGAAAAAGCAATACTGACTAAAGTTTTACAGGAAGATAAAAAAGTTATAAAGTATGAAAAATTGTTCTTTGTAACTACCACTTTTAGCAATTCAAGATGGGTGCCAAAAGAATGGGGGCACCTCAAGACAGAATGTAACTCTGAAGACATTCTACCACTAGAGAACTCTAATTCAAATCTGAATTATGAGAAAGATGAGGGAGTTGCTCTACAACTGGAAACCACAGACAAATGTACATGTTATTTCTTTGTGCTCAAAAAGTTAAAAATGTATGCAAAATATTGGCATCTATATTGACAATGGCAAAACTTTAATATAAATATGCTGTTATTCCTGCTATTTTCCATTTGTTGAGAGCAGCTGATTCCTCACAAGTACTTGGAAAGACTAAACTAGGTCTGCTCCTCTGTATAATTTCAGGATGCAACATCAGGCCACAAGCAACACAAACAAAATTTTGACAACAAAGAAGATCCTAACTTGATTAAGAGACAAGACAACATCCATTTTCCAAAAGCAAGCCAAGTAAATGAGTGTATCATTCTGGGATGCCAAATTTTACTGCTATGTAAGTATGCAATTAAAAAAATTATATCAAGTCATTAACACAGTACTTTTTACCGTACTAAAATTGGAATGCTGTCAAACCAGCTAATAACAATCAACATATTCTGCATTTCAAGGTTAATGAAACAGTTCTATTCTTAGAGCAAACACGGCCACACTGAATTGCTGCCAAAACATTCCTGGGACTAGTGCTCAGAAGCAGAGGCCAAATCCTTCAACACTATCCAGCAGGAGATGAAGGACAAAGGATTATCTACTGAAAAACAAATCTGTGTGAACACAAACTTTGCCTATCACAATTAATGTTTGCTAGATTTACTAGAAAATTAACTAGAAAATAACACCTGTTATTTTCAGCCAATACTATCCCTACAGAAACCTATTTAGTGCTTGTGTTTCTCTCATGTAAGGAAAAAAATATTTAGAAGAGTATGCCAACACAATCCTAAAAACAACTGTAATAATAAAGAAACCTGCAACAGACCTTCAACCATAAATAGAATGGTATAAGAAAGAAACTCTAAGAAAACAAACAAAATACCCCCACCCCCCCACCCCCCCATCTTCTGGATTGTTTTTATTTTGGGAGGGGGGTAAGGCTTCAGAGGGGAAGCTGGAGAACACCTCGTGGAGAATGATGAATCGCAAGCGGATCATGAAGCTGGCCACAACATTCCCTCATCCTATTTTGTGTACAGTTACACCAAGCCAGGCTCACGCTCATATTCCCCAAAGTGGCAACACTAACTGTTAAGCACATGCATATATGCTTTATGTACATGTACACGTGCATACTATTGAATACCACAACTTGACAGTTAAGGTTTATTTAAATCCTACACGTTCAGAGGTTGTCTGTATCACCCTTAGTACACAATCTAAAAACAGCAAATGCCTAATTGAAGTCTAACTTAATCTGAAACTACCAGTGCTACCTACATTAAAGACACACACTATGTTTTATTAATTCCTAAATCTTTTCTGTAAATGCATAATCAAAACATTACTATCTGTATACAGCTTTTCTTGCAAGTTTTCTTTTTTCAGAAGAAATTACATATATACATAGTAATATTATGATCTCAGAGGAATCAAGAACTATCGTGAATTGCCTATTTGTTAGTTAAAATATAAAATACAATAAGTGTTCTGCTAATGCCTCATTCTGCTAAGATCTCTGCTAATATTTCATTATAAAGGTTGTAATCAGCTTCTTTTAAAACTCAAGCTTGTTTTCTGTAAAGTATACTAGAAGGGAACTTGAATAACATTTAACTGAAATCACTAACACTTTCAATTGATGCATGGCTGAATTCACTCAAAAAAGTAGTTTCACTTCCTTGATCTATACCCCAGCCAGTGCTCAGGATTTTAAGTTACAATTCTGTATTTATTAGAATTAATCAAACTGATCAGATGAGCTCAGTCACCAGAGTATCACTAGCAATCGAACCAGATAAAAGGATGTCTTATCTTTTGTAGCCATCTCTGTGAAAATGCTCTGCTTGTGTCTTCTTGGAAAACTAATCAACAAATCACAATTATCATTCCTGAAAGACAGCACTCCTACTGGACAATATTAATTCCGGAAGCCCACTATTAGAGGCAAACCACCATCAGGGAAGTCTGTGGTTTTCCAGTGCTCCTTAAAGTACATTTTCAGATACTTGTAACAGAAATTCGATAAACGGACACAGCTCTAAAAATCACACTACCACTACAGAGTTGAAAAATTTCAGGTATTGGAAAATATTTTTTTTTCATTTTAGCTTCAGTATCAGAAGTGCAATTAAAAAGCAGTCTGCTTATTTTTACTAAGAACTACATCTTTTGAAAGAAAACAAGCACCTGAAAACAAACCTAAAATCGACCGTGGCCTTGTAATGTTGCTTTGAGTTATTTATTAGTATATAAAATATCTGCATCAGACTGTCACAATCAGTCAACAGTAACTGTGAAACATAACCAAGAAAGAGGTACCTACGCAACAGCTGAAGATTGCATTAAAAAATAAAAATACGAGCATGCCACACCACATATGTTTCTCCACTAGCATGGTCGACAGAGTAAATGACATTTACTGACAGATATTCGTACTCCAGTTTAACCGGCTGATAAAAACGTAACAATGTGTTTACGAAGTTGATAAAAGGCAAAATTTGCTTGTCCTCCATACGCGAGCAGGACAACAACTAAGATGCCACCGAGGGCTGCCTCCTGTTCGCGGTGACATGACCCTCCAGAGAGCCCGCTCGGTGACGGGCACCCCGAGCAGCTGAAGGTCACCCTGGCCACCGCCTGCGGGCACCGCCACCCCCGCTAACACTGAATGGACGGAGCTGAACACAGCACTACGTTACATTACAGCATCACCACAGCCAAGAGAGTCCTGTCAGCTGCCAACCCAGACAGGCGCCGGAACTCCTTCTCCGCCCGGGACCGCGGGGTCAGCCCCGGACGCCGCCCCACGCTCGGGCCCCGCGCTCTGACCCCAACCAGCCGCAGGGAAGGCGCCGCACGCCCG
>VZRS01005497.1:256654-285085 GCA_013398055.1 Ifrita kowaldi
TCCAGCCCGGGTGGTGCCGCGGCTCGGCGGGGAACGGCTCCGGGGGTGAGAGGAGGGAGGGTTAACCCCTGAAGGGGTGTGAGGCACAGAGCGCGCCGCTCGTCCGTGAGGCGACAGAGCAGCGCTGGGCCGGCGCCGAGCGCTCGCTTACCCGCCTCACGCTGCTCTCCCTCCGGCGCCGCTCCTTCCCGCCGCAGCCCNGGAGCGGGCGCTGCCGCCCTGTAAGGCGTCCCCGCTGCGCAGGGGCTCCGCGCCGGCCGCGCCCTCTGCCCCACTGCGGGGGAAGCCGGCCGGGGCGGGGAGAGGGAGAGGAAGCGGCGCACACCGAGCTCGGGAGGCGGCTGCGGGGAGCGGAGCCCTGTCCCGGCCGCCGCGGGAGGCCGGAGGGAGGCGGGGGCCCAGCGAGGAAGGCGAGGTACGAACTTAACGGAGCGAGTGAGGAACTGCGGGGGAGCCTGTGGGGTGTCCTTCCGCACGTTCTGGTGCTTTGTCACGGACGGATCATTGCACTCGAGATACACGACCGAGAGCTGCCTCAGTCACTGCGAACGCTGAAGTAGGAGCTGCAGCTCAGCGTCAGCAGAACCCAGTAAAGTGCGTTCCCGGTACCGGGGCTTGGGCTCCGGAGCCTCCACACTCCCCCAGCTCACAGGCACAGGTTTCTGTGGTTTTTTCCTGCGTTGCACTGTTCGCTGGCTGAAGCTTTGGCCAAAGTGCGATGAATGTATCATTTTACCTGTACAACACTTGTCCTATCTACAGTACAAAAAAATCACCAAACTGCGATACAGAAGGAAAAATGTGGGGACAGGGAAAAGGTTTATGTGAGGACATGATTCAAAGCCGTATTGAAAAATGGAAACAATGTCAAACTACGTAAGAAAAAAAATAAAAATCTTAAAATTGTAATGTTGTTTGAATAAATGTGCATCATGGATGTTTCTGTTGGCTGGCTATATATGTTTGAACTAAGTCTCCAATAATTTGACTTTGGTATATCGTAGTTATTAAGACTTTATTCTTCAGCTTAGGTTTTGTAGTTTCATATTGCAAGCAGCAGAATAAATTGTCGTGTGTAGGAGAATGAGGCAACTTCTTTCCAGGTAGGAGAAGGATGCTGTAGCCATTACAGTGCTGGGCAGTATCTTGAAGCACCTGCATTCTTTTTTTTTTCTACTCTGCTACAGACTTCCTCAGTGAAGTTGTTTAAGTCAAGTGCTGATCCTCTGAAGGTGCCCACTACCTGCTAGGGATCGACTTTTGTCTCCATTTGGTATCTCTCATAAGGAATTACAGTATTTCTTTACTCCAAGCAGATCTTCAGGGTAAAAATGTAACAGATTAGGAATGTCTTGGATATTTGGCCAATGTGAATGGGGTGGTGGGGGCTTGTTAGCTTTTCAAGAGTGTTCTCTCGATTAACTAGCATACATAATTTAAATGCAGGATATATTCAAGCTTAGCTCCTTAATAAACAAAATTATCAGTTTCTGGTATAGTACTTCAGTTTTTATAAGTTAACTTTCATACAAAAATTACATATTAACATGGAACTATCTCCCTTAGCTGACTTTTTATCAGCCACCAAGTAATTCCTCATGGTGGCTGGAAAGCTGCCTATCAGAAAAGGACCTGGTGTTGCTGTTTGACAGCTGGCTGAACATGAGCCAGCAGTGTGCCCAGGTGGCCAAGGCCAGTGGCATCCTGCTTTGTGTCAGCAATAGTGTGGCCAGTAGGACCAGGGAAGTCATTGTCCCTCTGTACTCGCTGGTGAGGCCAGTTTGCATCTCAAGTACTGTGTTCAGTTTTGAGCCCCTCACAAGAAGAAAGATATTGAGGCACTGGAGGGTGTTCAGAGAAGGGCAGCAGAGCTGGTGAAAGGTCTGGAGCACAAGTATTACAAGGAATGGCTGAAGGAGTTTAGCCTGGAGAAGAGGAGGCTCAGGGGGGACCTTCTTACTCTACTCTTTCAATTACCTGAAAGGAGGTTACAGTGAGGTGGGGGTTGGCCTCTTCTCCCACAAAGCAAGCAATAGGATGACAGTAACTGGCTGCAAGTTGCACCAAGGGAGGTTTAGATTGGATCTTAGGGAAATTTTCTTCACTGAAAGGGTTGTCAAGCACTGGAACAGGCTGCCCAGAGAAGTGGTGAAGTCACTGTCCCTGGTGGTGTTCAAAAAACATGTAGATGTGGTGCTTAGGGATGTGGTTTAATGGTGGGCCTGGCAGTGTTAGGTTAACGGTTGGATTCTCTGATCTTTGAGGTCTTTTCCAACCTCAGTGATTTTCCTGTTGAAGATTTGTTCACAGCTAAAGTAAAACAGTTAGTCCCATTCTGTATTTACAGAAACTTTGATACGCTTAATAGACATCTCTCTCACTGCCTAAGCTTTCAAAGCATCAGACATAAAGTAAGTCTGCTAGAGGACTTTCAGAGAGGCTACTCTGATCTATGAGGGAGGTTGCTGATTCTGTAGCCTAAGTAAAGTGAAAATTATTGGAGTTGCTTCTCTTTTTTAGCTGAAATCCCTTACTTACAATAGTATTTCCTCTATCACTTGTGAAATGTAAAGTGCAATTGCTTCTGCCTTGCTTTTTTTTGTGAGCTAGTTCAGCTGCACACAGCCAAGCCAAGACCTGACTAGCACAGCTGTGCTCCTTTAAAACAACAGACAATGTTTTCTTTTCCTACAAACTGCCATAGATTCATGAGTCCATTCTTTTTTACTTTTTGCACTTGTGCAGTTAACTTGCAATTAAATTGTTTGTTCAGAAGTGGCAATATAATTTCTAAACCCATAAATTAAAAAGGAACACTTGAGTTGACATGTAGTCCTCAGTGTGGAGTTTGAAATTGATATGCTACTTAAATAGAAGCAGACTTTCCCTGAGCTGGAGTTCTGGGGTTTTGTGTGTGTTAGCTGACAGGAATGCCTCACAGTTGTGATTAAGGAGATTTAAGTTTATCGTAGGTTTATGTGTCATCTTACTTTGCTACTTAATTTTTTTCTAGGATAAATGGGTGTGCGTGACTTTTCCCCTGATCTAAAGCGGTTCCATGTCTTGTTTGGTAAGTTTGTCTTTAAAAATTTTGGCCATTGTTCCTTGTTACCCAGCCATACCTTAATATGAAAAGCCCTGGTGAAATGTCTTGCTTGAGGGGATTTCTACAGTGCTGAGATGTTTGAACTTTGTTGTGTTAGCTTTTGGTGGAGGAGACTTTAGTATCTCTTCTCTCTAGGTGTGCTTTATGCTGTTTCTTAACCCCTTGATTGATTGACTTGTAGCAGAAGATTTTCTGAGCTGCTGCTTATAAGGCCTACTTTTTTACATTTTTGCACTGCCATATTTAATAAATTGCAGCAACTCCACCAACATTCACTTGTTTCTGTTCTCAAGGACTGCTCCTGTATTCTGCGTACGCCAGTTGAATCAATCAGACCAGAAGAGCTATCTCAGAGCAGCATCCATGAATGCCTGGTAAGAAGAAAATAGAAACCCTAACTCCCAAGGTTAAATATAAAGCTGATACATATTAAAAATAACCTCATTAGGGAGTACTGCTTAAAATGTTGACAACAGAAATAAACAGAGTACTTTGGGGCTTCCACTTTGGAAGAAGACTATAGCTATCTAAGTGTTACTCTTGTGCCAGTTTGAAAAAAAACACACACACAAAACCTGTAACTCATAAAACTAAGTCTTAGTAATGGTAAAAGTACCAGCTTGAATGTTCTTATTTGAGTACTGGACTTTAGCATTAGTAATATTTTTGCATTTATTTAAAAAATATAAATTATTAAAAATTACATAGTTGTTTTGAGAACTGTTTCTTCTCTCTGTTAGGCTGATTCTGATCTAGCCTGGATTCCCCCATCTACGGGAAAAAATGAAATGGTATTTTGCTCTTCTAATGTCTCTCATTATGAACTCCAGCTGGAAATAGGTAACATAAATGGAACTCAAAATATTTCTTCTTCCTGCTATCAATAGTTTATTGCTAACTGCAATAATTATTAGGTTTGTAAAAAGAAAGACTATTCTTGTGTCTCCTTAGTTGAGAAAAGTGCAGAGCACTGCTCATATTTTAGTAATCTCTTATTTCAAGACCTAAGACAAATCAACAATTACCTGAAATTGTCTCTTGACGTTTGTGCATGTACATGTCAATTTTCAAAATCTGTGGTATGTGACAATAAATACAGCTTTAAGTAACATTGTGTCTTGTTACATGGCTACCCCAGCTGATTGTTCTAAGGATGGCCGCCTTAGATCCTACTATGCATGCATATGTTCATGTGAATATGAATACTAAGTGGTGTTCATTTAGATGTATAATTGATACTGACGTATGTTTAAACACTTTTAGTTGGTCTCAAAATAGCAGACCCATGCTTCAACTAATTTGCTGCATATATTTTGCTGCAACTACTTAAGTTCTTGACATTCTGAAGGAAAAGGACACGCTGCTATCAATTGCAACTTTAAAACTGGAAAATTGTCTCTATATATGAAGGAAACCATGTGGTGGATTGTTATGCTTTCCAATGTTAAGGTAGCCATTTCTGGTTTCAGGAAGGAGGTTCAACAACTTAACTTCAGTTTACCTTGCACGGCATACACCTACAGACATGCAAGTTGCTGTAAGGATCACAGACCTAGAAAACTGCTCTGAAGAGCACTTGAAAGCCTTACAGGTAAAGGAACAGCATTTCTGCACAAAGCCTCATGAAGACAGTGAGGAATACAGATGAGATTACTGACCAGAGGTAGCTTTTGTTTGCAATGGATCATTTCAGTCAAGTTTGTCCCTCCAAAGAAGTAGAATATAATAAACATGACGCATGTGTAAATTTGAGAGTTGCTTTCTGAAGATAGCAGCTGACAACTGCTTTAGAAATACTTCTGTAATTTTACAACTTACTTGAAACATGTTTTGTACTCTTATTTAACACCAAATGTTTGGACTATGAACAAACTAGATTTACTTCAGACAAATGCAATTATGGGCAAGCTATTTACATTTCTGTTGCAGGCTATGCACATCACCTGCAGTCTTGTATAAATGCAAGGAAACAGTTCTATTTACTGATTACTGATGTAGTTAACGCTCTTAGTAGGACTGCTGTCTTGTGATTAACACATCCACTTTCATTTAATTCCATAGAATGAGGTGGTTTTATCACACTTTTTCCAGCATCCCAACATAATGACATTTTGGACAGTGTTTACAGCTGGAAGCTGGCTTTGGGTCATCTCCCCATTCATGGCCTATGGTAAGAACTGTTAACTGCAGTTTTGGAATAGGAAGAAGGGCTGATACAAGTTGGACCACATGGTCCATGAGAGGTTTCTCTTTAATCATCTCCTGTCTCGTAGAAAAAACAAACTCTCCCAAACCATTTGTTTAGAAAACCAATGAGAACTGGTATTTGAACTGCATTAAATTCCGCTTAGTCCTAGCACTCACCATGGTGCTAGGAATGGTAACTGGGAGATGTATATCTACATTGAATACAGGTTGGGCATAGACTTCCAGTTAACTGAAGCATGACATGGGGCATCAGTTACATCCATGTAATAACTGTCCTTGATGCACCAGAGTCAATATAAAGATGAGACTGCTGCTCTTGATGAGTGTATACCATGAAGGAAGCATAGACAAGTAATTTAACAAGACTTGTTAAGCCTAGCTAGGTTTTTTTCGCTTCCAGGTTCAGCTAGACACCTGCTGAAGACTTACTTTCCTGAAGGAATGAGTGAAGCTTTGATAGGCAACATTCTGTTTGGTGCAATCAGAGGATTAAATTACATGCACCAGAATGGATATATTCACAGGTAGGAGAATGTCATTAGGTAAGAACCAAATTATAGCATCTCACCTTAAGTGTTGTCTCCTTCCTTTTCCTAGATACCTTCTTATGTCAGACAGTGCACAAGTAACAATTTTTTCAATACAGCAGAACCAAGTTTGTTCAGAAGTTTGTTGTTTGTTTGGAAATGTATTTACACATTTCTTCAAACCAGTTGTTACAGGGATTATACATCTGCCTGGCTTTGTCTCTTTGAAGCAGAAGAAAACCAGAGTTATAGAAAGGGCTTCCTTAGTTTTCACCCCTTGCAGGGAAGAAGGCCCTTTCTCCAATTTCTGGCACTTTTTTCCTGATCATCTCTCTAAATAGAGAGATGAACTCCATGCTAGCATCTCACTATAAGTCAATGAAATATGAAAGCCTTTCTGTTCTAATAGTGCTTTGAGTAATTCTTGTAACTAAAAATTACCACTTTATGTTACAGGAATATTAAAGCTAGCCACATTCTAATTTCAGAGGATGGGCTGGTTTCTCTCTCTGGCCTAAACAACCTTTACAGTTTAGTTAACAATGGACAGAAGTCAAAGGTGGTATATGATTTCCCCCAGTTTAGTACATCGGTGCTTCCTTGGCTGAGTCCTGAACTGCTGAGACAGGTTAGTATAAATTACACATAATTTTTCCTATTTAAAGTTAGTGGCAGTACTCAATTTCTGACTTAAGTCTGCTTGTAGAAGTACAGTGAAAGATGTTGAACTGCAACTTTTAAAAGTACAAGTATGTACTGAATTTTTAATTGTTCTAGAGGGAACCAGTTCTAACGTTGTTGGTAAGGTGATGCTATACTAAGTCTCTTTACCCAAACCTCCTGGAAACTACTACAGATCCTGAAACTTGTGTTCACTAAAGCCATCAGATTTCTGAAAAAAGCCTGAAAAATACCTGCTTCAATACTGTGTAGGTTATGGGGTATTAGAGTCTCATTTTGAAGCAGGCACTTGTTTTCTTGTTGGCACCACTCAATGGCGTCAGTGATCAGGTGTGTTTTCTTTCTCTCACAGGATTTGTCTGGCTATAACATGAAGTCTGACATTTACAGTGTGGGAATTACAGCATGTGAATTAGCCAATGGACACGTTCCATTTCAAGATATGCCTCGCACTCAGGTACAATGCTAAACTTCATCCCTAGTTAAAAACATGCTGAGCTTTTTTTTTTTTTTTTACTCAGAGAAACCAGTGCTATTACTGCTGCAGTAGTGGCTGCTTTTTGTTACTTCAGATATGCATGCTTCTTTCTAGAACAAATAATCCCTCTATCCCTGGAGTTTCACAGCTTACCCTGAATAGGTCTGGATAGCTGTTGAACTCTCATACTGCTATTCCTTTCTACTAGATGCTGCTGCAAAAGCTGAAAGGTCCCACCTACTATCCTTGGGATTTAAATACCTTTCCCCGGGGGGAATCCCGGATGAAGAATTCCCGATCAGGTGTTGATTCCGGAATTGGTGAGAGCATGACACGCACAATGACCAGTGAAAGACTACAAATGCCCTTTTCCAAAACATTTTCACCTGCTTTCCACAACTTGGTAGAACTTTGCTTGCAACAGGACCCTGAGAAAAGGTAACATTCTGGTGAAAACTAATTTTCTTTGTCACTTCAGTCTAAGACCAAGTATAGCCCACAGTTTAGGATGCAGTAATCAGTTGAATGCTGTTAAAGTTAGAATTTCAGACCAGATGTACTATGTAAAACAATACACTTACGTTTGTAATTTAAGAATTACCTTGTCTGATAAAGGAATCAAACTTTTAGTCATTTGACCCCTGAATTTCTTGCAATATGAATGTGCTTTGTAACAAGTAAAATTAACTTTCAAACATGTATTTTGTCCAAGAAAAAAAAAAACCAACGAAATCTGAAATATATGTTTTCAGTTCTATGTCTCTTTTGAATGAGGCATTAAATTCCTTGTTAGAGCCTTTAAAAATAGATCTCTTCAGTAGTGCTTTCACTACAAATTGAGGCATAGAATGTAGGAATTGTGTGCTGCTTTTCTCATTCTTCACATTTGTCCTGTGGAGGAAAAACCACAGGGCTTAAATTTATTTGTCAGTCTGGTCCATTATCCAAGTGCAGTATTTTACTTTCCAAAACATAATTATATTGTTCATTTTATGATTCAGGCCATCAGCAAGCAGTTTGCTTTCGCACACGTTCTTCAAACAGGTGAGTTTACCACATTTTGTTAAATGACACAGCTATAACCTAAATAAGCCACAAAAAGAACTAGATTACGAAATAATGAAGTTACCTGGAGCCAAAAAGCATCCTGTAAGAGCATACCTGCTTCAGACTTTTTTAACAAAATGATATTGATAGAGTATAGGAAGCATAATATTAATCCATTTCCCCATTGATGAAGTTGATTTAACTTAGCCTAACTAATTTTAAAAATGGTTAATATTCTTAATTTAAAGCAGAACTGCACAGCTGATTTAATTAGTCTTGAAAGGCTAATAGAGTGGGGAAAACAAAACCTCTCATCCAATTACTTTCAGTATTGTAACATGCAAGAACATGGCTCTGATTTCACATGCTTTTAATGAAGTCAGTTGCAAAGTTATGGAGACTTTTATGTGCAGCTTTATTTTAACCTTTTTTCTTTCTAGATAAAGGAACAAACACAGAATTCACTACTGTCTCTATTACCACCTCCTATCCAAAATAACAGATCAGAGTTCTTGGCACTGCCCTCAACAGCAATTGGGACTGAACTTGGACATAGTGCTACAAATCAAGATGATACAGACTGGGAATTCTAAATAAATACCAATGATACCTCTCCAGTGTTTCAGAGAAGGAAAATGTGATTTGTATTTGCTGCTTTTGTATGGTTAAAATACAGTTAGACCAAGTATACTTGAAATGCCATGAAGTGACTGTAATTCATTAACTTCCTCTTGGCATCACAAAATGCAGCGTGCCTCACTCTCTGATTGTAAGGAAAACTGTGTACAAAGAATGGCTGAGTGCTTACCTCTCTCTTTTAAAGTCTTTCTTAAGAAGAAAGCCCCTGCTGTAATCTTACTCTGTACTGTATTATCAGCTCATATTGCTGCAGTCCACTTGCCTTTCTGAATTCAGGCCTGGGGTTTGTCTGTGATCTTTCTTAAATATCTATTTGTCTTTTCATATGATGCAAATCATTTTAGTAAGGAGAAACCCTCCACTTCCAAGTTGAAATGTGAAACTGCACAAATTAGTTGCTTATGTAAATAAATTTTTCTCTCTCAGAAGACATTTTTCTCACTTGACATGCTGTCATATTTCCCAAAAGTTAGCTATGCATCATTTTTTATGTGGTTTTAATACTGCATGTGTCCCAAAGAAGTTAAGCTGCTTGGAAATGTGACTCATGTTCTTGCATCTGTCCACATTCTTAGTACAAATCTGGGCTTTTGCATCTCTGTTTATTTTTGTGTCATTTTAGCAGTTAACCTGAGGATGTCTCACTATGCAAAGTAAGTCTCAAGTTCTAGCAGCTACGGGTTAATTTTGAAGAGTCATATTAAATAATCTAAAGTTACTGTATATATTTTTATTTATACTGTATTCCTGTTCTCCACCAGAATTTACCAGAACCTAATACTGTTTTCTTAGAAGAAAAGGCAACATGCATTAAGCTTCACTGGCACTGCTGCTGGCAAACAAGCCTCTTTTGCAAGGCACAGTTAAATTCCCATGGATAGATTCAGCCATAGTAAGAACCTAATAACCCCCTAGGATCCTAGTGAATTTATCTGTCCTTAGTCAGATGAAAAGCTGTCTTCTCCCTACAATTCAGTAAGTCCTCATCTGTACCAGACAACTCAAACTGAACAAAAGCAGCTTTTTTCTTTTAAAAACCTGGATATTCTCATCATGTTGTAGCAGAAGTTGTGTCCCAAAGCCACTAGTACTTTACTGATGGCAGCATGATGGTAAAAAAAGCATAAATAGATATTGAATGGATGTATTTTAAATTTTTGACATAAACAACATTCCACATAAGTTTTCAAGTCTTCCATAGCTGAGCAGGCCAGTAGCCAGCTTTGAGAATACCACTGTATTGCCAGCAGCTTTGCTACAAGGCCATGAAGACCAAATGACTGAAATACAAGCCTGAGAGACACATAAAATTATAAATGACCACATAAAAGTATTAACAAAAAAGTTGATTCTACTCATTATGCTGTGAAGAGAGCTCTATATTTCTAAACCTAACATGTGAAACTTAATATTAAAAACCTGTCAATAAACTTACCCAATCTGCCTCCATTTATATCTGTAATTCTTGGACTTCTGTTTTCACCAGAGTCCAGCCATACTAACAGTTTCTTGTTACTGCAGGAAAAAAAATCATATTTATGTCAATATGATTAGACAACTAAGAAAATAGTTGACTAAGCTAGAAAATTACTCAAAATTACTCTAGAAAATTATTCAAAAATATTAATAACTTAATTGTGTACTCTTGGAGAAGATAGTATTTTCATGAGAATCCCATGTTCTTAATTCTTAACCATTACAGATTTGGACTGTTTGCAAGTCAAATACATTAGACAGCATCTACAAGTAACTTCTGACTAACAGTTCATGTAAAAAAGATTAAGTTCTACATATTTTAATTACAGACCTCTGAATAAATATTACTACTGTTAAAACCTGTAGAAAATTTCAGGCAGCTTAACTGCTAGTATTGTCAAGCTTCTCTTGCAACATGTGCCATGGACTCTGTAAAAATGAACTTGGATACTAATAAGAATGTCAGTACAAAGTTATTTAAATCACCATGTGTTCCAGTGGAGTTACTTTCCTGCCCTCTCTTTCTGTGAAAAAAAAAATTAAAACTTATGTCTAAACACTGTTCCAATTTCTGTATTGACATTAAGAAGAAAATGAAATATAATTTTTTTTAAGTTAAAAAGCTCACAAGTCTTTACTCTTAGAACTACTACTGTGTCTCTTCAAACAAAAGCAATTAAGAGGCACTGTGACTTCTTAAAATAACCAGAAATACTCCCTGGATTATATTTGCTGAAAGGTTTGATATAATTTTGCTCATGTAACTTGCTTTCTATTAAGGAATAATGCAAAATAAATATTAGTTAGGAAAGAAGATGCATAATCATATTATTAAGGTTTCAACTACCTGTCACTGAAAAGATGATCTTGGAAACAATTGTTCTGAAAATCTGAAGGTTTTGCATACAATTAGTTTTCAAAATCTGAGATTCGTGTTCTGCATTGTTAAGATTCAAGTTGCAGGGACTTTCTATTCCAAGCTGACAGTTTTAACCACAATAGTTTTTTCTTGGGTTGTGTTTTTTTCAGAGCACTTGTTTACTCTTGCTTATACCAATGACGTGTGTTATCAGCATGTGAACTAGAACTAAACTTGGACTTCAAATTTCCAAGTATCTTACATTTAGGCTCCCTGTGGTGTGTTTTCAAAGGGGCTTATAAAACTTACACATTTGCAAAATCCCATGGCCACTGAAACAGAAATCTGTAGCCTGGTTACTTTTGAAATACTTGTGAAAACAACACAAGTGGGTTTTTTGCAGCCACCTTTCTTTATGCTAACATTTAGCACAATGTAAAATAAAGAAATACCTGTATAATAGAAAACATGTTAATGAACATTATCCTGAATATATACTCAATGCTGATGAGTGTCTCACTGTCTTGGTCTGATACCACAGTAGTTTGTGAATGAGTGAATGGATGAACACAGAAAAAAATGTGATCTACTCAGAGTCAACCTGATCTGCTACATGAATTCCACACTTTAATGAGTCTCAATGCAACAAATATCCATTGAAGAGGGAACAATTTCTTCCACTTGATGAACAAAAATAATTTTTTTTTAAATTACGGCGCTTTACCTTACCTCTCTCTTTTCCCTACCTCTCCTTCTCTTACAGTGCTATCAAAGAAGTTTTTAACCTAGGGGATGGGTAAAAATATTGGAAAGCATTTGAAAACCATTATTCTGAACCTCCCTTGACAAGAGGCAGGTACGAAAGTAGGTGACTTACATACCCTGCCTTTAATGATATTAAGTAGCTTTACTAAAGTATTTTAGCTTGTCTAATAAACCTCTGAAACAACTAAGCTAGCAGTAATAACCTGTCCTGATGATGGCCATCCCTTTCCTGTGTGAATGAGGAAAAAACTACTAAAATTCAGAAATAGTACACATTACAGGAAAGACCTCAAAGGACTGTGACTAAGAACCTTACTATGAAATGAAACAACCCAATGTAACAGACAAGCAAAGACTTGAGGTTATAAAAAAAACAAGCACTGAAAATTGAGCTGGTCTACTAATAACCTGGTAGCAGAATAACATTTGGTATTTAACATAATTAAATCTATCCAGAAACTTGAGATAGGATGAGGGAAAGAATATTAGGTTTAAACAGGTGCCTGTGGAAACCTCCATAATTCCCAGATGAAAACAACTAGTTCTGCTCTATAAATTAGTTACATATATGTTTGTTTCTTATCCAAAAGTCCCAGAAACATCTGTAAAAATGCCCCAAAAGCCCATATGAAGTTAGCTGCAATCCAGTGGTGGTTTTATTTTTAGATATTATAGAATACACCATTATTACTGGATTTACCTACATACCCAGATTCATGGAATTGTCCTCTCATAAAATCCATCTGCAGTGGAGGAGAATGGATTGCTGGCAGGATGCAGAGGTTTTCCTATGTTTTGTCAAAATTTACATGACATATGGGTCAAGAGTATCAATGCTGAGTTTATCTATTACATTTTATTTTCACAGTTTGTTTATTCTACATTCTGATATCAATTATCTTTCTAATTCTCACATTTCATGTAGTCAAAAGAAAAATATTCTTACAGGCAGATTTCCTTTTGCCCATGTGAAGTCTGGCAAGTCAGTTAAAGATGAGGGGTTTTTTGAGTTTTCCTGGTTTGAGGTACCTGTTGTTCTACAGCAGCTGATGGAGCCATTACAGACCTGTGGAGCGATATATTTGGCTGGCTGTCATTCTCTGTTTCCTGCTCCACCTTCTGCTTCAAGTTTTCCTTACCATGGGAGAACACATGATTTTGAATCCTTGGAGCCTGCAGGATGTGATGTTGAAAAAGGTGGTTCAGCATACTTTCCATTATTTTTCTTTACAACAATACTAGATTTCCTCAAGCTAGTTTTGAGGACAAAGTAGTTTGGTTTTCCTTCTTAAATAGCATATTTATTAATATTTGACTCAGATGTTGGTGGCATGGCATGGCACATTTCTCTACATTTCTTCTCTTTTGACTTCCAGTCAGGATTTTTGGCGGCTTTTCTTTTTCCTTATGCTGGACTTGTAAAATTGCACATTTTGGGCAATTTGCTGTAAAGGTGAGCCACAGCCTACAAAGATGCCCGTCTTGACTGTCAGCAACACAAGCATTTAAAATGGCAGAATTTTACTGTTTCAGACTTTGTTCTTACTCTTTTACTGTGAGACTTTTTAACAATTTCAAATTTACTGTTATTTCTTTTTTTTTTCCCTTTTTTTTTTCAAAAGTGGTTGTTGGTTGGTTTGTTTCGGGGTTTTTTGGGGGGGTTGTTTTGAGTTTTGGTTTGAGTTTTATTTGTTTGTTGGGGTGAGAAGGGGTGGAGAGGGCTTCCCACCTCCACACACACCCCTCCCCCCCCCAGCCCCGTACATTAATCTGTTTATTTTCACTATGGGGGTTAACTATGACATCTGGCAGTGGGTGGGGATGTTTATCCACAAGAAGATCTTGCTTTTTGTTTCCGTGTCACTGCTTGAGGCCTGCCTGCATCCATCTGAAAAGCCGTGCGCTCTTCCATTTTACTGAATACAGTACAGGGGAACTGCACAGGGAATTCTCAGCTAGGGAGGGCTCTACAACTTTTACAGTTTGAAGTAAAGGTTACATAAATTTCAAATACAGAATTATTACAGCAAGCAGCTTGGTTCGTGGGAATTTTTTCTTTTTGACTGAGTTTCCCTTTAGATCACGTTGTCCCAATCACCGACGGCAGCGCGGCCGCTTCGCTCGGGCCGGGTCCGACATGGCGGCCCCGCCACCGCCCCCCGGCGGCCGTTACCGCCGCCCGCGCGGCGCGAGGGCAGGGCGGGAAAACCGCTGAGGGCTGAGGGGGAGCGGGGCGACCGGGGCGGACAGGGCTGAGGGGGAGCGGGGTGACAGGGGCGGACAGGGCTGAGGGGGAGCGGCGTGACAGGGGCGGAGAAGGCTGAGGGGGAGCGGGGTGACCAGGCCGGACAGGGCTGAGGGGGAGCGGGGTGACAGGGGCGGACAGGGCTGAGGGGGAGCTGGGCGACAGAGGCGAACAGGGCTGAGGAGGAGCGAGGTGACCAGGCCGGAGAAGCTGCTCGGTAAATAAACGCACCGGGGACGGGACACACGGCAGGAAAAAACATGTCCTAACGTACCAATCTCCAGAAGCAGCAATCGGCGGGTTTCAGGCGGGAGGCTGGGAGCCCTCCCTGCCCTCCGTGAAGGGAGCGAGCAGCCCCGGGGGCACAGTACAAAAATAACACCCAGGGAAAACAGTCTTTCTGCAAGTGTCTGTGGACTTACACAGCAGTTTCAAGCACACCTGCGCTGAGGAATGCAATAGCACCTTCCACACCGCTTTCAGGAAAAAGGAAGAGACAGGTAAGGCTTAGGCTTAAGTATAGGTATGTACCTGATGGTTTTCTCTGATCTCCCAAAGCCTTCAGTCATTTAAATTAATTCTGCTGGAAATACACAAGCAGTAATTCTCACCTAATCACAACCCTTCTGAAGTTTACCTCAGCAATACCTAAACTACTTTAAAAAGACACTCTGCAAATTAATGTCACCTGGCTACATGTTGAGAAAGCTGCCTTGAGAGAGTAACATTTAAACCAAGTCGAAATTAACCAATTTTAAATAACTACAACAATTTAAGTAATTAAAGCAATTTCGCTTTGGAGAAAGGCCCAAAGGCCAGAGGCCCACTGGGTCCAGCCTCGGATCACGCTACGTGGGGCTTTGTCCACCCAAGTCTGGAGCAGCCCCAGACAGCCCCTCAGTCACCCATGCCAAATCCTCAGACAGACTGATTTATTTTAAACAGACTAAACAACTGGAAACAAGACAAAGTAGTACCATCATTTCTAACTAGTTTACAGCAATTGTTTAATTGTTTCATAGATGTAAAAACAAGAACTTGGCACCAACATATCTGTAATTTTTTCATTAACACAAATGCAGTAAAAACAATGATACGGAAATGCACAAAGGCATTTCAGTTAAGGCTTCTACAAATATCGGATGTTCTATAATTAAACATCTATTTTGTAAACTTGTTCTAAAACTTTCCAAGAAACTAAAAAAAAAGCTCAGTTAAACTCATATTCTCCTGTGAGGCTTAATGGAATGAAAAGTATTTTGTAAAATAGATAATTAGCCATAAAACTGTTTATTGTGCTTTTTATATGGCAACCTCAAAACTCATTAATTTAAATATGGATATACTCAGACCCTCCTAAAAAAAAGATACACTGGAAAGGCAAGCCTGGCTTGAAATACTAATCACATTAAGTTCATTAATTCAATCCCTGCTCAACCATCTAAAAACTACTATATTTCACAATAAGAATGAATCTGGCTCTTGGCTGGCATCACTTTGTCCAAGGGATAGTTGGAAGGCCAATTCCTAGTATTAATATCAGAAATCAAGCAATGATGTTACCCAAGTTTTTCCTGTACTAATGTGATGCCTTAGGACACTTTTGCCGAGCTCCGTATTTTATGGGCAGAATTATACTTCTGACCATACCAAGATAAAAGAAGTGTCACGTAGCCATGCCATTAATAATCTCATCTTCAGGAGGTCAGTGATTCTGCAAGCAAACACACAACATCAGGAGAAAGTGTGGTGGCAAACTACATGGGAACACTTCCTGTCTCATCCTTCATCTCCTACAGCCAAATCATGGCAAGAACATCCAGTAAACAACTGAAGGAGACCAGCACCCTGAATCTCTCCATTTTAATGTACAATGCAGTGCCAGCCATAATTTAGCTCTAGTTTTACAAAGATACAGACACAAGAGCCATAACAATTCACAAAAGAGGTTAAGGGCTCCTTCCCACAACAAACTGAATGCCTCAGAATGCAGCCAACAGCTGTGGGACATCTTTTAATTCTTGTAGATCTCTTTTCCCTCCCTATCAAGATTACGACAGCATTTAAAAGATGTCATGAACACTGAATTTTTGAATAACTTAAATTTGCTGAATGGACACAAGAGAACACAGGTCCTCAACAGGGCCCTAGTTATTCACGTTCCCATGTTTGTTTTGAAGCAACTCAGGTAACAGCACAGAAAGTTAGCACATAAAGCTTTGAAAGCTCTTTGACATTTCCTCTCAAGTCTTATTTGGCCACTCTTAACTTCACTACTAAAAAGTTTAGTAATTCTTCACTGAACTTTTGACAAGTGCACCCCTTTTACAACTACCCACAGACACACATATTAAATCAAACAAGGCAAAATCAACATATGTTAAGTAACATATACAAACAGGTTTGGGGCTTTAGGTGATATTTTCTTGATAAATGGTTTTCAAACTAGACCTTGTCTGTGTCTACTAAGGAGATAATTTCCTGCAGTATATCTGTATTCATTCATATCTGCAATGCTTTCATTTTGCCACTATAAAGGAAAAGGAATGTTGGTTCTCATCAGCAAAATCCACTTGCCACAGTTACTACTACATCACTGCATAGAAGGTGGGTTGCTGCAGAGTTTTTGGGTTGCTTTAATAAGCATTTTCTTGTAATTTTAGGAAGAAGTTTCTCATTCTATCCTATCACAAACCAACAGTTTGGCCAGAAACAATCTCCATCAAAATAGGTAGAAGTAGAAACATTTTTAACATCTATGAAATCCAAGTTTGTTTAGAAAGAGCAGTGAATAAAACAATTGCTCTTGCCATACTAGATAAGGAGAAATCAGAACACTATTCTTGTGAGTGGCTTTGTAATAGTTATGCTTCCTGACTGCTGAGAAATTACAGGACATGGATACATCCTGTTGGCAACATAAAAACACCCTGTTTGATTACAAGATGTATTTAACTGACCAAACTCTTGCAACATTAAAACTTCTTTGTCTTGTATCTGTACCAACCTATAAGAACTTGTTATCATCAAAATCTTTGTCAAGAGAACTAAATGAAGATTAAAAAAGTGTCCTCTTCTATAAATTGTTAAACAAAATCCCTGTCAATTTAATCCTTTATTCTAGAAAATATTTTTTTAGGAGAAATAAATGTAGATTATTTTAAGTTTACTAACTTGGTGGGGTTTATGCTTCCTAACTCTGTTTCGTGATAAAATTTTCCTTAGACTACTTTTGTCGTAAGATTTTCTTTTAATCTCTAGAAAATATTTAACCAAATCAGATAAGATAACTGCTGTCAGCATTAGTAACAAAAGTAGGTTGCTGAAGACTGTATAGCAGTCAAAAAAGCACTGACCCTGATCTTCTGCATCCCTCTAGTGTCTTTGGCTATGTAGGTAGCAATATTTACAAAATCACCTTGACTTTATGCACTAGGGATAATATGCTTTGTAAAATAAAAAGCAAAAGTATAAAAGTTTTCAATCATATTTGGAAACTGTAACATACATAAAAAGATCAACATTAAATATATACAATATAAAAATACATTTTTCTTTATGAAAATTATAATACATAGCTATAATACACAACATATTGAGCCACTGGTCACAGCTACAATATTTGCAGATTCTTGTTCCACTTATGGCTGGACTCTGGGAATGACATTTCCCTGAGGAAATTCCTCAATTTCAGAATGAAACATCAATTCTAAAAGAGAAAGGAAAGAATTATGTTTTCTTTGAAAACTTTCACCTGAATACAATTCCATAATTCCTAAAAAGCACCCTGGCATTCCCCCAAGCCTCGTGCTTTTCATTCCAATCATATAATCCACAACTGAGCAATGGCAAGGGCCACCAATGTTTTCAGAAAACTATTGTTGCTCCCCAAAATTGACAGAATTGGTGACAATGTTAGCAGTTGATCATGTGTAGCACCATCATGCATTCAACATGGACACTGAAACACAACTCTGAAGTAGACTGAGAGACTGTTAAAGTTTTGAGAGTGTCAGACTCAGGAAGGAAGACTTCTCTTTAGAGACTTGTTCATTTTTAGATGTCTCTGCTCTGTTTCACAGTGTTAAGTTAGCAGCACTAGAATCTGGCTTAGGAAGAAACACGCATGAATGATATTTGCTCACAGCTGTCACCACGGCACCTCAGGCCTGGGAAACAGCCCAAGGTCAGCAGTGAAGAGCTCCTTGTGGAGAAACTGGCTATGTACACCAAGCATCTCATGAAGTAGCCCTCAGCTCTGTGCTGCTGAGGGTAGAGTTTTCTCCTGTCTGGGTTCTATGTATACTGCACCTCAGCACAGGAGTGCTTTCTGTCTTCCTGCCTGCACTTCCAGCATATCGCCCAGTGTTTGCCAACAGCTTGTCAACATGGTAGTTACAGTACATGCGGTAATGTGGTTTATCCTCTCAAGTTTGAGACCCACATGATTTGCTACCCCATCCTTAGCAGACTAAGCTTTCTCTACTTTTTGGAGTAAGTCCTAACGAATTTCTCTCTAGAAATTTCTGAAGTGGTGTTCCAATCTTAGTAGGCACATGTAAATACCAAAAAATTTAATCAAAACCTGAGTAAAATTCTGCTACTGGATTCCTTGAGCAAGTCTTTATTATCTAAAACATGGGTTTTAAATATGATTTAAGCATCTATTATAAATTTTACCATTGAGGACTGTAAAGGCTGCAACTTAGTTGTTTGGGTTTTTCTAACTCATTAAATGAGTTATTAGAAATAAACATAGCAACTGGAGCCAGCTGAAATACAGACACCTGTACATTAAAATTCGAAAGTAATTTGAAGAGGCATGTTGAATTCTCAGTCTCTCAAACACAAATCTGTGCTACAATTCATGGTGTTCCTAGGATACCTGTTGACTTTTAAGTTGAAACTTAGGATTTTTATGTACAGCATACCTTCAAGTGACAGGCTGCATGCACTTGACAGGAATGCTGAGTTATGACACACCTTTGGATCCCAGGTGGAATACAAAACAAAGAAGGCCTAGTTTCCAGCCAAGTTTCTTCTATGAGAAGAACCTGCTTGCCCTCTCCTCCAGCCTGGACAAGCACAAGCAGTCCTCATTTGAAGTCCTGTTCTGCAAGCGCAAATCTGACTTTTCAAAGCTCGGGAGTCAAAACCTCCTGCAATGTTCTATTGAAAACAATACTGAACTTGTAACGCGTTGAGCACTTGCAGAAGGAACATTAATAACATGAGGGACTTTTCTAAGACACAAGTGGAATAAATACATTTCAAATATTTAAAATACTATTGAAGTATTTTAAATTATTTTTCTCTTAATTGAAAAGACACTGTAACGTTTCAAAATTCATGTTGCTTCAGACAGGATAGATAAAGCTCTTCTTTTTAAATTAATGTTTATAAAACTAAACACAGACACTAGCATCCTAAGAAGCATTTGCCACATGTGGAAGGTTGCTAGGAGATACTTGTTCTTCCTCAGTCACAAAATTTCTCAGGACTAGCCTTGAACACCAAATGCAGAGCACAGCACATAAGAAAAACCCAACTTGAATAAACAACATTTTGCCTATTAACGTTTCCTACCTTCGCTGTGGTCAAGCTCTGGTCGGGAAGACAGGAAGATCCAACTTGTCCCAACTAGAACAGACACTACGAGATTCACCACAACCCATGAATGAACAATTTCTTCCTCTGTACCTGCAGTCCTGGGAAAGACACATCAAACCATCAGCCATCACTGGTACACAGAAGTTACAATAATAACTTCAACAGAGTATCATCAAAACAAGTTTGCTAAGCCAGATGTGAAAAGAGAGCTACTTGTACCATCATGATGGTCTTACATTGCAAAGGCCTGGTAAAGAGAACAATTACCAAAGACAGTGACTCAGCTAAGAAACCCCATAATCTCATTGAGAAAGTCCATTTGCATATTTCAACAAAAAATTCCTTTTCTTGGTCAAGAGAAAGAAAACAAAAATCAAAATGCATGGTCAAATTTTACAAAATGCCATCAGTCAACCTTATTTTGAAGCACTTGCTCACAAGTCAGCAAGGCACATGAACAGCGAGTCAGTAAATCTGTCTGGAAGCCAATGCAAGGACTTGTGCACAGATGCTGCGGGGTGGATGAGATAGGATTTTAAGAAGGTATGATTTACACTAGCTGAAACTTTTCTTACTATCGCACCAGTAGCAGGTTATGGTTTTGTTACTAGAATCTAGGATTTTTAATAAACAACTCAACGAACATTTATATAGAAACCCTAAACCCCTGTCCCCCCCAAAAACTATCTTCCCAAACCAGCAAACTTTCACATAAGTGCCTTTGTTCTACTTCTCCTGGTTTACTTTAAAAACTCGTGCTACCAGAATTTAAGTCCATTAATAGGTACTTCAGAAAGTAACAGTTTTGGATAGGATCACCTAACATAAAATGACAGTTTATATTTAAATGCCAGCTGTGTCTGCTGTGCCCATGCATCCTGTGGCAGACTCCTTCAAAAATGGTGTTGACTGTCTACAGAATGTCCTGCCCTTGAACCCAAAATGGTTACCTCAGTAGGGTCCCACTTCTCAAGCAAAAGAGATTCTTAAGGTTCCTGACAGACGACATTTCCAGCATCATTCCACCTCTTGTTTGAGGTATAATGGATTTGCAACCAACGTGACCAAACTCATCCTTGAGTTTTTATTTTTAAGTGAAAATATCAAATATTCAGGACAAGCTCAAACAAAGGCAGGTTCAGAAATAAAATCCTTCATCAATAATTTCTTACATATCTTCAACCACTTCAGTCTGCCAGTTTGACAGAGGTCCCTACGTGAGCTATGTTATCATTTACAGAAGTGATTTCTTGTGTCCTACCAGATACTGCCATTTTCCGAAGGTGGTGTGTAGAGGTTGATTCTGTCACATGTCATCTGCTGGCTTAAGGATAAGATAAGAGCAGCAAAGTACACTGGAAGAAATGGAATTAGTAGTGTCACGTATAAAGTCACAAAATGCTGTCTCATCATGACATGGTACTAATCAATACATTTTCTTTCCTTTCACTCCACTGCCTCCAATGACAGTCTCCTCTAATTCATTCCCTCTTCTTTAACATTCCCCTGACCCATCAAAATCTGCTTTCTGCACTTTTGCAATCCATGAGCTACATCAAAGGTTGCATCTTGTGATTCCGTTTTTTTGTTAGGTTTGTGTTCTATATTCAGAAATGGAAAAGAACTATCTCACTAACAGCCCTACTAATGCTACTATTGCAAATGCTTCAAAAAATATGGAACAAACTGCTTATGGCCTTTGCTACTATCAACCACCGAGCAAGTCATTTATTCTAAAGCAGAAAATAACCTGGGAGGAAGATTTCCCTAAAAAGAGTATGGAGGAGTTTTCCATTTACCATATTTTCTGGACAGCTTCCCATCCACTTCAAAATACTTACAGAAAGCAGCTAGCGCTGCTGGGTCTAGGGTAAGAAAGCCCCTCAGTGCAACTGATGCTTTTGCCAAATCAATCCTGGTAACAAAATCAAGAGTTATTAACATAGCCTAGTAAGACCATGATTTGTTCCTCTAACAGTATTCTATCATTCTTTTACTTTTTGCAAGGTATTTTTTCTGCTTCTGTAACAGTGTCTTAATATACAGCTACATCCCACACATGGCAATGGTCCCCATTATGCCAATTCCAAGATAGACTGAAACAAAGGAGGACGTTCCATGAGGTCTGTAGCTTTCACACTGCAGACTTTCTGAAACAGGGAGAACATGGGGAACATCTGTCCCCTCTAATCCTTGCCATTCAGTTCAGTGTCCATGCTAATGTAAATGCTTTCATTGCTTACAGGAGCAAATATGAATAACTTGGGACTCCTCCCTGCCATCCCTCCAGGAAAAAAAGTCACAATTTTTTCCACAGCAACAACGTCTCCCTTGGCTTATCTTACATGTAACTAAAAGAAACATTTGTAACATCCATGAATCTAGTCTAGTTTATGATCTTTTTTGAGTTTCTTTCTTTTCATTCCCACTCTTAATCTGTAATGCAGAAACCCCAGCTAAGCCAGGAAAACTGTTCACATAGCTATGTTTCAAACCTGACTAGGGAATGGATTCATATGAAAAGCAGACTGATAGAAACATTTGTTGTTCTCCACCCCTCTTCACAGTCCCACCTCCAAAAAAACGGGTCAGCTCTTACATTTGTTTCACCTCCTGATCACACAAACAGCAGCAGCACATTGAAGCAGGGTGCAAGCACTGGACAGAAATGAGTACCAAAGGTCTGGATGCACAAGTACACCCTTTCTTTGCACAGTCAGCCATATGAAAAATCCTTCTTTAAGTGTATCAATTAAATCATCAACAGCAAATCAAAATGTGCCATAGAACGGAGAAAGGAACATCTTATACACAAATTATATACACCTTTCAAATACAAATATATTTTACCTGTCAAAGGCTGAGACTGTACTGATAGACAGCAACAAATAGAACAAACTTTGAGCTGGGTATGCTATTGTCTTATACTGTTCAAGCAGGTTAGAAACCATGGAAAGCTCTTTTCCTGCCAAAATGTAGATAACCACGATGTTCCACACAGCATAACCAGCAAGGAAGCCATGGATGAAGAGGCCAAACACCCTGAATGGAGGAAAGAACATTAGACCAGCTTTAACATCTTGAATTAGCTACAGGTAGAAAAGGCCTATGAATCCATCTGTTCAACCCTGCTTTTCAAAGCCTTTCAGAGATGGTTTCTGAGTGCTTTTTCTGATCTAGTTTTAAAAATTCTAAGCAAGAGTTCTGCTTCCTCCCTTCACAGACTGCACCAGAACCTGAGCACTTAAAGAAAACAAAGATGTTTTGCCTTCCCTTCATTACAGCTACAGGAATCAAATACTTTCACTTGTAGCTGCCTGTTGTTTCCCAAGACCACTGCCCCTTACACAATGTTCTAACTTGTCCCCAAGGCAATCTTTTCATTATCTTCATTGCTAAGGAAAAGCTTGAGAAGGAAGCACAGGCTTCCAGATAAAAAACACCACAGAAAAAAATGGCTGTTAACTTCCCATTCTCTATCACGACACAACCACCTATTAAAAAAATACACAATGTTTTTGCTATTACATGCAAGCTTATTACCCCAGTCCAATTTCACTCCTCCCTATTTTTTCCCAACCAGTATTCATCTTTGAGAACTATCAGAATTCAGGTATTTTTATTCTAGTCATACAGGTGATGGGTCAGTCTTATTTTCTAACACATTTCTGTAGGTGACTAATATTTTGGTTGTCAGCTCAATCTCTTGCTATTCAGATTTTGTCTGAATCTTTGCAATATGGCTTTCTTAGTTATTCTTTTTATAAGCCATATTTCACATGTGATGTCTAAACTAGAAATACATTCTCTTGACAACAAATACCAAAAGCTGGTATCAGTAAGAGGACTGATAAACTTTATACCTGTTGCATCCTGAACCACCATTTATTAGGAATATCCAAAAGAAATAAGAATACATCACAACTATAGAGGAAAGACACTAGTTTTCAGGGAGGGAAAAAAACCCCAAACCAAAACCAAACCCCTGATTTATGTTTATTTACATCAGAACATTTATCTTTCACCTGAAACTTCGGTGCACTGAGAGGGCAACATCTCTAGTAGTCCATGAAGCCTTCACGTCCAGAAGTACATTGATATTTTCAGTGGTTTTAATAAATTCTGCACGGTCAGCTGCCTGAAAACGCCCTGAAAGGATAAGGAAATCAGTTTTAGAGAGCTCTGTTTCCTTTCTTCATAATTTCTACATTAATACTTTTTAGTGTTAAAAAGCTGTTAAGCATTGGAATTTCCATTAGAAAAAATTTTCTCCCCACTTCCTGCCCTTTGTCAGCTTACACTGATAAAGGATTCCTCTGGTCAGAGTGATGCATCCTGGTGGGCCAGGCTATGGATTTAAAAACGTGCAAAGCACTTCGGGAGATTACTCCGTGTTCCCTGGGACTAAAAAACCCCAAACAAAACAACAGAAAAACCTGAACACCTTGCAAAAAACTTCCACTTGAAAGACTTTTTGTAAGTAAACATTTCTTCTCAAGGTACTGTGATAATATTAAGTCAAAAGAGCTCAGCTGGGTGCTTTGAAACCTTTTTCACCCCCACCACGGAATTAAAAAATTCAACCAAATATACCAGCACAGCAACACCAGCATTCACTATTGAAAAATTATCACGTATATTTATTTCCAAATTTTTGTTTTGGAAAACTTTAAAAAAAATTCTTCCCAATACTACAGTATTTGGAATTCAGATACAATAATGCTTCCTTTAATTGCAAGAATATTCTTAAATTACTTAAATCACTAGAAGAACTTACGATTTTTTTCAACAAACACTTTGCTAACAGGCTGACTAATTCCAGTGGGAGCAGCAAACACAGGCTGCTGATCTGGGCTCTTTCTGTGCTCATCTTCAATGATATCTTCCTCCTCCACTTCCAGCTCATTGGAACTGTGCATTTCAGCTGGCCGAGGTTTCCTGTTGGCACGGAACACACAATGGGACAGAGAAAGAATAGGAAGCAATGTGTAAAATCCAAAGGCTCCTATGAACATTTAACATGTTTAACCTGACTGATAAGAACTGATCAGACTATGACCTGTATAATATTACCCTGTTTATAATTTTAAGGACTAAAGTTCTCATGGAGTTAGTTGACTAAAACTGTAAGATTAATTCCATAAGAGATTAACAATTAGAACATATTAGAACAATTGGGGGAAAAATGCTAACTCTCATAAAATTAAGACAGTAAGAATGAGAGAAAGTAGTTCCACGTTCTAATTTTTTTTGTGTCTGTGACTGAAATATTAGGCTCATGAAAATGTATTCAGAGCTGTAATGCATCCAGGTATGCACAGAACAAAGAAGTGAAAAAAGTTAGATCTTAATCCTGTAAAGAACTGCACACAGGCTGAATGGTATTGTGGGCTCCAAGATTTTTCATTTTTGTAAAATGACAATGTAAAATACTCCTCAGCCACATTCACTATCACAGTTATTCCAAATTTTGAGCTATACTAGTTTTGTCTCACTTTGTTCTTTTTCTCTGTTTGCGGATCACTGTTTCTTCAGCTTCAGGGACATCCATGCCGTTTCCATTCTGAAATAGGGATGCCACATTTTGCTGGGTAAAAGAGGTCTCAGAATCTGAAGATTAAAAAAAACCAACTCAACATGAAAGTTTCAGAGCTTTCGTAAAAATGGAAATACATTCACCTAAATACATAAATAGTTATTATATAGAAAGAGTGACAAGAAAAGCAATGATCTTCTGAGCTTAGAATGATGTAAAGTATTATATAATTTCCAAAACACTATTGCCATTATATTCATGGAGGTTTGTACCCTATGAAATCTGAAACCAGAAAGTGAAACTCTAAGCTACCACTCACCCAGAGATTACTTTCAGCTGTTTTAAGTAAAGAAGCACATGAAATGTTTTAAACCAAAATACACGTTGTCCAGTCATATTTCTGTGTTACCAACTTTTATTTACTGCTCTTTCCCATCTACAACTATTTCACATACCAGTAGGTACTTTCTTCTTCTTGCGTTTCCTCTGAGGAGGGGCATCAGGAGGTTCAGGAGTGAGGGGCTCGCTGCTTTCAGACTGCCGACGAACCGCTGCTTGCACAATGCCATCTAAAAACCACATGAAAAGATCCAGCAGCCTGAATTCAGAGCCACTGAGAAACAGGCAAGAGAAAGCTGCCATTTACTACATCGCTGCCCAGCTGAGAAACAACTGAGATGAAAATGCATTGGCTAGGAAATATAGGAACAGGGAACCAATGATGAGAAGCAGAAATACACAAAGGTATTTCACTGTAACAGCTTCATGCTCAGGAGGGAATTTAAGTACCCAAGAAGTAGCACAATTCTCATTTGGGCATACAGCACAGGACTGCCTGAAAAAAATCCACGACAGGGAAGAACTACACCTCTATATTTCTCTTTCCTATGTGCAAAGATTATAACGCAAGGAAAAATTAACAGTTTATTACAAGGTGATCCACACAGATATGTGCTAAGGCAAAATGGCATCACATCAAAGGAAAATTTAAATGCTAAACATACAGCACAAGAATAAAGAAGGTGCAGAAAAAAAACACGGAAGGATATTTACTCCAGTCTGAGACATGAATTATTATACTTTGGAGAAATTATATTTCTGTGAGAGGTTAACATGAATTCATATTATAGTGCAGTAGCATCAATTTGCATGATGAGATGCAGAAAGACAAAATTACTTCTCCATTTTACATCACACACGTTTTTTAATAGCTCTTTCAAGGACTGCAGTTTTTATGGTAACAACTGAATCTTTGTTTCCACTTTAAGCTCAGGTTTACCCACCTTTTATAAACCTTTACTGTACTAAAATGCAAAATTTTGCCAGCAAAATAATAGCAAAAGTCAAGGTGTACTTTGGACCATCTTTCAGCTCACTGAAAACAAAAGTAAACAAAACTTAATCCTTAGGATATCCTGCTAGCAACAGCTCTACTTGTTGCATTTAAAGGTCTGTCAGTGAGGCCTCACTTTTAAGCAAATAAAGGAGGTTTACTCATCAAACTTTTACACGGACCCAGGTCAACAGGTTACAGAAATCCACTAGATCCTATTAACATGTTCTGCTTTATCAAAATAGATCAGACTTACAATCTTGCTTAAAACAGTATGTTTGTTCTGCAGATCTGCTTCTTGCAAAAATAAAAAGCTCTGACACTAGTCATCTTTGAGAATCAGCTCTTCAGCGATAACGGAGTGATTAACTTGTGACTTTATTTGGCCAAGGACTGAAATTGAGCCAAATTGCTAAATGAGTTTCATCTCAGTTCATTCAAAAATTCAAGTGCTTAACACATTCAGCATAAGCAGCTTACAGTTGGAAATGACTATTTCATGAATTAGGCAAAGAAACTAGAAAGGAAAAAATAGCAGTAATAAAAGAACAGTTTTCAGTCTTGGAAGGACCTTACCTAATGGAGTCTTTCCTTTGGATTTCCTTTTTTTGGGACGACTCAGTGGAATTTCATCTACATAACAAAAAACAGGAGAATGGGTGCACAAGAAGGAGAAACCTCCATTTCCTTTTTTTAACAGCCATCCTATAGCAAATTAAGAAATATATTCTTTTTTACAAATTATGACATCCTTTGTCTTTTACAGTTAAGATGACAATTCACCAGTTCACACAAGAGGGAGGAAAATGGGGTAAGAAATCAGGGTAAGAAGTCTTATGTGCAGCAAAGGCTCAATACACGCATGCATGTGTGTTAAGTGATAAACTGAAATACTCTGAATAATGCTCTGAAAAATAAACATATTGTTTAAAGCACAGCGGCAACAGTTCAGTTACCTTAATGGAAACAGCAAACAGTAAAGAGAGCAAAGAAAAACTACAGTTCTAACAATGGCAGCACAGTTTAAATAATCGGCCTGCATTTAGGAAAAGTATAAGGCTCTATCTTTAAAGACAGAATGAGTGGCACCAAAAGGAACTACCAATGTTTGTAGTTCTCTTTAATAACTCACCTTGGTTTCCACTTCATATTGAAGAAGAAAAGTTGTTGACAAGCAGTGTAAAAAGATGAAAAGAAAGTTAATTTTGAATCAATTACAATTCACAACTGTGAAATTCACACTGCTGCTTTTATGGTTCATTTTCTTATCCCCACTCCTCCTTATGAGCAGTTGTGTACAACAGGGTTTAGGGTATGAAGCAATCAGCAAGATTCAACACTTGTTGGTAACTATGCACAGCTTCTTGATTGGCTAGCTGTGGATCAGATTAAAAGCTTTAATCACCTGGCTAATTAAAACTTGTCTTACTGCCTGATATATAACAAACCAACAAAAGTTATGAAACATTTGAGCCCATACATCACTAGAAAGACACTATCTGTCGACAGTCATAAACATCACATTTACTTTCAGGTACTTTGAAGGAATTCTGAAGTACCATGTCATAAAAACTATATAATTGCTTTTCCTTCCATACTGAAAAAAAAAAAGCCCAATTTTTTTCTCTATCTCTACATCAAACCAATAGATACCTATAACCCTGCTAAAGAATATCTAGTCTAATTGCAGAAATTCCTGTTTTAGAGGATTTGTGATTCAAATAAACTAAAGAACACAAAATAAAAGAAAGAGGGAGGAAGAAGAGTAAAAAGGACAACAATTAAACTATACTAGACATCAAAACCGGAATATTTATCTAAAACATTTTAAAGGGTTTATCTCTTGTGAGTATTAAAACTGAGGTAATATGGTAAAATTTCTTGGCTTCTGTAAAACTTTAAAATGCTTTGCATTCCTTGT
>VZRS01005498.1:0-63654 GCA_013398055.1 Ifrita kowaldi
CGCCGGCCGCTGCGGGTCCCCGGACCGGGAGCCCCCGCGGTAGCGGAGCCGCCGGAGGCCGTGCCGGTGCGGGCTGGCCCCGTCATCCTTGCGGGACCTTGCCCTGCCCCGGGGGAACGCAGATGGGCGGGGGATCCTTGCGCACGGGCGGAGCGGGGAGTCGGTGCTCCCGCGCTGGTGCCACCGCCGTGCCTCGCGGGACGCTGCTTTGTACGTGGGTGGCGAGGGCAGAGGTACCGCGGAGGGACAGAGCCCGCGGGACCACTTCGGCCGGACCGGGGTAACTCCAACCCGACTGGGGAGCCAGCGCGCCGAGCCTGGGGCTCTAAGCTGGGGGAGACGGGGAGCTGCGGCAACTTCCCTTCCAATGCCCCCTCGCATCGTCGGTCCAGCTCGCTGCGGTGTTTGCGTGCGTGTTGAAAAGAGTAGAGGAGCCACCTGGACTCCGGCGGAAGACTTCAGGATCCCAGGACAGATTTGGCTGAAGAGCTGAGGGAGTTCTGCAGCAGTTCACTTGGTGGGAAAATCAGATGTCCTGCTCTTGGCTTGGTACCAAACGTTTGCGTTACTAAGGTCACTGCAATCAAAGAGTAGTGGTTACATATGAGAGAGCTTTCTTGTGTTTACTCCAGTTTTATCAGTCCAATGTACTCTGAATTTAGTATTCAAATTGAATGAAGCCGGGTGCTTAGCATTATTGTATGGAGTATGCCAGTAGTAGTGTTTTCTGCACCCTGCACTGACTTGGGGAATTGGTTTTCTTTCAGACATTTATTAAATAATCCAATAAAAATATCTAGACTGCTCAAAACCTGTGGAAGACAAAGGATGAAACTGTTAGTTGTAGTCTGGTTTTTGATGGTAGGATGAGTTGAAGGGAGGTTGATTTGCCTTTAAGACTTAAGAATGTTTTGTTTATACATGATTAATTTATAGTCGGTGGATGAAAATATTCCATATAGTGGAAGGATAAGTTAACAGGGCAAAGGTAGGAGTATCATGCATTTAAGGTGAGATTTGAGGAAATAATTTATGTCTTAGGAGCACCAAAATTCAAGTTCCATTGTGATCAGGTTATGCAGGTGACACAGTGGAAATCTGTTACCAAGTTGACATGTAAGAGTAAGATTTATGAGTTTGACCATTCATTTCCCTCTTGCTTTAAGCTTAGTTAAACTGCAGTACATTTAAAGCAATGGTGATGACTTCATCAAGTTACCACGAGTATAGTCAAGCACCTTTTAAAGTTAGCTACAGTATAACCACTGTTAAGAGTGGCTAGACAGACATGGAACTGATATTTGCTTCTGGGGTGGAACAAGTATCCTCGGAGAGTATGGAGTGAGGAAAGAGGCTTTTGGGAAGAGGTGGTAGGGATGGTGGTGCTGGGCCTCACTGGGGCATGGAGACTGTCCTGCTCCTAAAAGTATGTAGCGTGTGTTCTCCTCTTGTGCGCAGAAATAAGAGAGCCCTACCTGGCCTGGCTTTCTGCTGCTTCCTTCAGGGTGCTAAACTCCCCCAGCCAGCTTGTGCAGCATAGTCACTGCCCTTCCTGGCTCAGGGGAGGGGGAGAGGTGCCTTCTGTCCTCTCCTACCCCTGCAGCATGTTTGTGCTGTGGCTGCCAGAATGTGCTCCAAGAAGCTCAGGATCAAGCATTGCTGTTTCCCTTTAAGCAAGTGACTTAAGGTACACCGTAGCTCTTTAAGGAGTGTGTGACCCCCTATTATTGGTGACCCTGTAAACCATTGTGTAATCTGTTGACTGTAACATACCATGCCAATTTATTCTTGGTTGGGAAGTCTTGCCAAGGACTTGATGGAATAGCATGATTTTATCCACTTTATTGTTTTCATTGTGTTTCATAAACATCTAAGACCCTCTGGGAAGAATCACTGGAGCGGCTGGGCCTCCTTTTTTTAATTGCTGGTTAAATAAATGTTGCCAGTTTAAAAAAAAATTAAAGTGGTATGCAGGATCTCAGAATGCCTGGAACTGCTAAACACTCATGTTTAGGAAGCAGGACTATTTTTAGTGTAGGGACATTTAAAGAAATGATACAAGCCCCTTGTGAAGAGGTCACTGTGAAGTACAGTGAAGAGCCTGCTTTTAACTGGAAAGCAAACCCAAGTTTCCCACAGCTGAGTAAAGCAAAAGATTCGTGCTTTTCCCACTTAACTGAAGAGGGAAAGGATGGAATTTTTTTTGTTGGTTTACAGTAGTGGGAGTGAGGAGGCCCAAATTCTTATCATACAACAACAGCAACAACAAAAATCCTGGTCTTAATGACACCCTTGCCTTTCTGATTTCCTCTAGTGACTATCTGCAATGGAGATGTAGGCCTGAAAGGCATTTAATACTTTGGGAGCGTGGCTGGGAACTGGCAGCTGAGAATATGGTGTATCCCTTGGGATCTGTGTTTGTGGGAGTTCAAAAGTCTCTTGAATGGATCCATGGTTGCCATCCTTATCTATACCTAAAAGAACAGGGGTAAAACTAGAAAAGAAAAGAGCATGCGTATTGAGAACTCCAGGTGATTTGAGATCCTAAATCAGTTCTGAAAATGGGACTGAGGTTGCCAGATAAATTACTGTGAAGCCAGAGAAGTCTTTCCTCAGTTCATCTGCCTGAGAAATGGAAGTCCTTGCTTTGGATGGCTTAAAAGAATGTGGTTTAGGTCAAAGTCACTGCTGTGTGCTACAAACATCATATTGTCTATGAGGTCTTGAGTAATCTAGCTATGTTTAATGTAACCCAGGCTCCTGCAGGGCAGGGGACCAACATCTGGACTGATCAGACTTTCAAAATGTACCAAGTGATAGCAGAGTTGACTTTTGGTCCAAACTTCATTGATGTCTTGTTTAGAATAAGTTTAGTTTAGATTAAGAATTTGGGATTTTGCCTTTTTTTCCCTTTTTCTTCCCTATTGCTGAGTGCCATGTGTGTTAGTTTTGTCTGTGTGCTGCAAAATGTGTGCAACTGTTGCTTTTCAGATTTTTTGGTCTGCAGTTGGGATTTAGTTGGCAGTGCAGATAGAGACAAGTTTGGGGAACTGAATCCAAATATTTACATTCTCAAATTGGCCTAGTTTTTGTGCTTGTAAACATTCTTAGTCAAATTGAACTTTGGTGAGGTTATAAGTGGCTTGCCAAACCTTGGAGAGTCACACCCTACAAGACTGAAATTCCCCCTTTTGGGAAGAGTTTTGGATATGCTTTTTGGGTGTACATACATCAGCTGAGAGTTAGTACTCATCATTTTCACCCCTTATTCGACTGCAAAATCTTTTCCTGTTAGTTGCTGTTTTTGATGTAGAAATGTCTCATGCTGGTGAGCTGTGTCAAGTTAAATATCATGGAGGAGAAGTCCTGCCCACTTATGAGGTCCTGTGCAGATTCCATAAATCCTGGTCTCCTGTGCTGCTCTAGAGCTCGGCCCTGGTAGAGAGGGGCCATGGTGGAGATTCCCCTCTTTCTATAGCTACTGTTTTCCTGGTCCTTGATGTTTTGTTGTGCAGAAGTTTAAGGACTGATTTGAGCAATGGAGATGCTTGCTTATGGAGTTTTAGATTTAAATCCTCTTTTCATTCATGTAGGCTTTGAACAGCTGTCAGATTTTGTTAGAAACTTTTTATTCACTGAGGACTGAGCCTGAAAGATTTGCTCTCCCTTAGCAGTTTGACTTCTGAAGTCAACACTACTACAAACTGTAGGAATAGGGATCAGCTACTACATTAACACTTTGTGGCCAAACCACCCTCTTGTGTGGGGATGCCTTCTTATTTTGGGCAGTTGCTGATAATCAGAGTTTGCAGTTAGGATGGTTTAGTTTCAGAGAGCTGGAGTCTATTCTGGGATAGAGGTGACCGAGTTGCAGTGAGTTACAGTAAGAGTTCCTACTCGTCAGCTGAGGTCTGGAGCTTTGTGTTCTTAGCCAGCCTAGTCTGGGCTGCCTTAGCTTAATCCATGGTGAACGTGTTTAGAGTGATGTAACTTGTTCTCCTTCTGGAGTGTATCCTCAGGTGGTTAAAGCTGTTCAGGGAAATGAACGATCTAATTCAGATAGCCAGTGCTTTTGCTACATTCTGCTGTGAGCTTCTGACCTTGGACATGTGCTTGGTAGGACAGGACAAGAGTAAGGTGTTCATTTTTAGTGCCACCTTGCACCATTCTTTGAAGATATGTTTGTTTGAAATGTGTGTGTAGGCTGAAAAGCTGTCAGCTGCTGCAATGTAGTTGAGAATTCAGTGAACTTGTGCAAATGGAGAAGTCCGTAAGGACACAGGGAAAGCACAGTGAGTTTCTGTCGGAAGTGCACCGTGTGTGTTCACACACACAGGAACGGGATGTTATTTCAGTTTGAGTATATCTGTCTCCTAATTGCTCTTTAAAATGAAGATGTAAGAATGCTTAATGTGTTAACATTTAGTGTTAGGACTGGTGCCAACACAGGAAACCAGGTCTTTGAGTTGAAACTTTTAACATTATTCTCTAACTCCCACGTTATTAAAAACAGTCGCTGCATAAAGTTTTAAAGCCATAATTCATTTTATCATTTTGATGAGGTTGTCACACTGAATTACTGGTTTACATTTTCTCCCCTTAGGAAAAAGATTAGTTGTCTTCCTGGGACACCCAGTCACAATCACAGGGGACAGATGCTAACTGACTAGCACTGTGCAGAGCACTCTGCTCAGCCTGCTATTCCAAGTATTAGGGCAGAGACCAAAGACTTTGGGAGGGCTGGCCTGGAAGATCTTGCAACCCTTCTTCAGTGAGGAGCAGATGTTCCAAACACTGACTCTGCTCATTGTTCTGGGAAGTCCTTCAAGTTAGGAGATGAATCTGTCTCTTGACATTTTTGCTTTCAACATTGTTATTACTTGAGGGAGTATAAATAGTTTTTGCAATATGGGGTGAAATTAATGAGGAGTTCTAATGATTTTGATCCTTTGTCCCGATGAAAACTCCTATCACTTGGAGTCACGGGAAGGGGCCTAAAGTAATGTTTCTTTTTATGTGGGCACAACATACTAAAGAGGAATGGGACATATTGACTGACTCACTGTGTGTGAAAGTGCTTCTCATTTGTGCTACAGTATTGTAATGATTGAAGTTTCCAGTTTGCCTTATATCTTAATCCTGGCTCTTGGCTCAGAAGATCCTGTTATCCTGTGTTGTTCAAATGAGCTTTATGAGCCAGGAATATCGTTTTGAAGATATAGCAAATGGGTAAAGTGCAAAAGCTTACCAAATAACCAGCAAGCTCTGATTATTTCCATTGTTAAGTTGCAAATCGGGCTGCAGTTCCATACCACAGCTTGCATTTTACTGCCTGCTATATCCCTGCTATAGTGTTAACTTCATCTTTGAGCAGAATATCTCCTCTGCCACTCAAACTGCATAAGAAATGACTGACTTGAAAGGAAGGTGAGATCAGGATAGGAAAGGAAACAAAGGGATCATAAAGAAGAGGCGTAAAATCGTCTGCACCTCCCTGGAGGCTGTTTGTAAAGATTACTCACTTAACAATCTCCAAAACTCTTAAAACGGCACTCAGTTCTTATCCATACAATTTGTGCAGCTTTAGTTTAGTGTGCAGATTTCTGTTAGTGTTTTATGGATGTATCTATCACCATTTCTTCTGTGGAAATGAGTAAATATCTGGAATTACTTCATTGTAATGCAGGGAAAAACAAGGACAAGCACAGGGAGCTCATGCTGTCTCCTTCTTGTCACCTGTCTTGTCTGAAAGCCCTTGTGACACTCATGGGTGCTTGCAAGATTTAATGGCACAACCCTGGTTGTCTGGTTTTGTTATTACCCAACCTCAGGGTATCTTCCAAGGCTCCCTCCCTGCTTTCACAGGTGCTGTACTTCAGCTCTTCCCTTCCCAGTGCTAAGGGTTGGTGCTGAGGTGTTTCCTGCTGTGCTGATTGGCTCAGTGTTCATTAGCCTCTGAAGCAGCACCTTGAGCAGAACTCTCTGAGGTTCTTGCTGCTGTAGTTGTAGAGCAGCTGGCAGAGGAGCTGCTCTTTCTCTTCAGAGGTGTCCTCGGGCCTGGGAAGCGAAGGGGGATGTTGCCAGGTGGCAGAGCTACCTTCTCATCTAGTGCCAAGGTGAGCTGGGGATAATTGTCATTTGCCTGCTCTGCTTTTCCTGGGGCTGCATAACTTGGGTAACACAGGTAACTCTCTAGAAAAAAAGGCAGGGGCTCTGACTCTTGCCATTTTTCCTATAAGTAAGGCTTCATATGAACGCCTGCACTTTGGGAAAACTTGCCTGTTAGTTCCCAGGGAAGTGTTGGAAATTCTTTTCTCTTTCTAGTGTGCTGCTTTTCTTCTTTCTCCTTTTAGCCCTTAGCTTTCCTCTAAAAGAACTCCAAGCCCAGCAGCTGGGCTGTAATGAACTCTGTGTGTGCCATACTCTCTACTTGTACTGCTGCATGGTGGAAGTGAGACCTACATTTTGTGGATGCTACTTCCACTGTGGCTTGGGATTTGTTAGGCCCTAGAAGGGGGGTAAATGGTGACAGATTCTTCATCCACCTGTGAGCTTCGAGGCTTCTTGTCTGTCATAGACAGTCCACGATAGCAGCTCCTCAAGCTGCTGCTGGTGACATGTTCCTGTGCTTGCCTGTTGTTCTGATACTACATTTTTATTTAGTGGAATGCCAAGAGAGGTATCAGATTGTGCTTTGCACTGTTAAAGAGCATTACATGGGATTTGATTGGGATTTCATCTTTAATTCTGTCACTGTTTGCCATTGAGTTGTCTCCCTGTGAGACAGTTACCTGTGAGCTGAAAAAACCAACAGAGAAGCTGGTGAAGGTTCAGCTAAGGAAGTGTCTCCCAAACAAAGCAGTAAGAGAACCATGAAGCTTTTAGTGACAGGCACGTCCTCCAGAGAGACAATAACAGTAGAAGGTAAAAAGTTCTGACAGACATACACTGTCTGCCTATTCATCTCCAGGAGATTGTGTCTCCTGGAGGGGGGAACACTCCAGGATATATGGCTGAGGGGAAGTGTGTGTCTCATCTTTTCAGTTGTGTAGATCGTTGTATATTGTGATATTTCTGGCAACTGAAAAATGACAGGGGCTACTACCTAGCTTAAAAGCACAGGCTATGAAAAAGATGGGAGAAGTTTCTTGCTGCTCTGAGTGGAGCCAGCTTCTCTTTTGAAGATTATTTGTTCAAATTCAATCCATTATCATTATTTTTAGCAGAGAGCATTATTATGTACAGAGAGCATATTATGAACCTGACTGATTTTTGGCATGCTAATGTTGACCCAGAACTGCTGATTACTGCTGCTGGGTAGACTGATATGGCAGAGGAAAGAATCTAACCTGTTCTTAAGTCTGGAGAGACAGTAGAATGTTTTGCTCTGTAGAACTGTAGCTGAGTTGCTGGACTTGGAGGTGTGCTCTGGAAGCAGGACAATTAAAGTTAGTGGCATATTGATATGAGAAATTCAAATAAGTAATGCATATTCATGAGCCTATGGATAATGGATAAAACAGCAGGAATCCAGCCCTGGAGAGCCTAGTGCTTTGTCTTGGACTAAAAACTGCCTTTTCCCTTTCCCGTGTGCTTTGCAGCAGGACAGGTTGGCAAGCACAGCTGCCTGTCCAGCCCAGACAAATGTAGTGGGACGGTCAGCTGGGGTGGAGACCACACAGAGCAGCTGGTTTGGACCAGGTGAATTATCCCAGCAGTGTCTGCTCACCTCTTCCTCACCTGGCACTGTACTTCTGGCTGTTACTTTCAAAATTGTTTCTGAATCTCCTTTTTTTTTTAAATTATTATTTTTTTTTTTAAAGTTTCCCTTCCTAGGTCGGCAAAGAGTAAAGGGCAAGTACATGTTAAGTGGTTCTTTTTGTTTGTTTCTTTGTTTTGGTTTGGTGTTTTTTTTTTTTTTTTTTTTTTTTGGAAGACTGAAGATGACTCTAAATATTGCATAGTCAGTAAGAGACATTTCAATCCAGGATTCATTGACATAAATGAGATTATATCTATATATATGTGTGTGTGTTTTTGTTTTCAATACATAATGAAGACATAACTTCCAAACTGGATGGAGTATTCCTAAAACTGGGACTAACGGAGATAGGTTATTTTCATCTCTAGGCTTTATCATGTGGATTTAAAAAATCTGAATGATGAGGGCCTCTGAATCAAGCTAGGATTAGTGGTTTCTGGGGTAGGGCAAGTGACAATAAAACCCAGGAGCTGAATTCAGATAGTAGCAGGAAGATGATGAGCTATAGCAGCGGAGTAGCATCTTTCATCTGTGTATCTAAAAGCACTTAACAAAATGGGAACAAATGAATAAAAGAGTACGTCTGACTTTGGTAGATGAGGGAAACATCAGCGCAGGTGAGGATCAGGAAGGTAATTCTGGGAACAGATAAACCCTTTTTTTTCTTCATTTTCAGTGTAAGTCTTAGGAAAATTAGAAATATATTGTGAGGCAAAACATTTTCTTTCATATTGAACTACAAGTACCCAGAGTAGTGCCTTTGAGGTGACAATATTGCTGCTGCCCTTCAGTGCTTCAAAAGGCTTTATTTTATTTTTTCCCCCATGCAGAATGTGATTTCAAGTGAAGTTACTTTTCTTCAAAATTTGTATGATCAGCTGGTGAGACTAGCAGGAAAATTTAGGCTTTTAATACCGTGTTTCTTAACTATGTAATCGCAAATATTTATTAATGGACTAATGTATCTTTAGAGAGATGATGTTAATACTTTTTTTTTCTTGAAAAGGATGAGTTCTTCTGTCTCTGCTTATGTTTAATTTTTGAGACTTAGTCATAACCATTATGTCTGGTTACAAGGAGACAGTTATTTTGTATCTACTATTCCCATCCTTCTCTCCCATTATAAACCTGTGCCAAGAGGCAAAATACTTTCTGGTGCATCAGTGTGCAGCTCAAGTTTACATCTTACGTAGAGTATATTTATCATGACTATTCAAAAGTTATTAATTTACCCATTTTATTTCACAAATATTTCAAATAGAGCTTTCCGTATGTGGATTAAATTAGCCCTTTTTATGGATGGAAACAGAGGTTTGCTTTGATACACAAATTATCACAGCAGATGTTTCAATTATCCCTAAACTTCATTTTGACCAGGGAGTGGAGGACACAGAGACCCTTTCTCCCTTCATAGTTTCTGATCTTTATTAAAAAGTCCTCAGCTCTCTATGAAGCCTTAACTAGGTTAGATTCAAATAGAACAAAAAATGCTCTGGCTTTTTATACAGCCCTGCTGAGATTTTCTAAGTCACTTATGACAGTTAGATGCTCATTTTCCATTAAAGTCAGTTTGAACTAAATACAAAAATCCTCAGTGTGGCTTTGGCCTAATTATTTAACAATAAAACGTCCACATGTTCCTCTTAGAGGGAACTTGGGATCTTCACATTAGGAATGTGCAAGCAAAAGGCAGCAACTTATTGTTTCAGTGTTTTCCTTGTATTAATGATACTTCTACATGTCTGTATATATCTATTGGAGCAGAAAAGTACCTCTTTCTTAAAACAATTTGGCCCAATAATAACTAGTTTTCTTCTGTTCTCACACTTGGAAGGAAACAGGTTTGCTCTATAATGTTGATGTTTCCATACTTTCTTCCCTTTGATTTTTAACCACTCTGGGAATAATCACCCATGAGGAAGAGCATGTTGATCATTCTCCAAGAGAGAATAATTTCTTTTTCGTAACAACTAAGTGCAATGTCTGTGGAAAGAAAGAAATCTGTCTAAAGAGTTACTACCTGGCAAATCTCTTGTCCAGTTTCTGCTTTTTTTGATCACTCATTCAGAGGTCCTCTAAGTTATTCCATTACCTGGAACCTCAGTTTCCCTGTGCATTTGTGAAGCAATAACTGATATTGCTTCATATATTCCTGAGATCTGCGCATTAAAGAAGCAGAAGTTACCAGATGTTTGTATTAAGCTGTTTTGTATGGCACGTACCTTTGCAGTTTGCTGCATTTCTTTTGGGAAGGTTGTGAGGGGCTGAAATTGCACTCTGAAGGGTGGTGGCAATTTTCCTGTACTGTTTCAGTGAGCCTGAGCAGTGCACGTGGCTTGGGGAGCTGTGAACTTGGGAAGGCTGAAACTCGTGTTTGTTCTGCGCCGACACCTCTGGCCAAGCGAAGAAAAGGTGTTGATGTTGGAAGGAGCTGCAGCTCTGCTCCCTCGCCAAGTATGAGGTGAAGCCCTGCAGGAAGGAATTGCAATGATGTGTGACCCAGCAAAGGGTATTCAAGACTACTCCCTCTGAGTGGCTGGGCCCTCCAAGGCACGTGAGGACTCACCATCTGCCAGCCAGGCACTCTTGTGAGAGGCTCAAAGCATCCAGGTTTTATAGGCCTGTTAAAGCAGCGCTGTGCAAGATGCTATTTTTTTGTGATGCAGCAGGATTTCTGACTTCTCTTTTTCTCCTAATATTTTCCATTGTCCAGGAACTGTAGCATCTATCGGGTTACACTTTCATTTAAACAAAATGCTACCAATATGCTTACACTTAACCTTGCTACATAAATACCTTATTTTACTGCTTTATTAAATGTGTAACAAATCTGTTTGGCAGCCACCTAATAGGAAATGGTGTATAGGTCTCTCTTGCACATTTACTGGGCTCTAAAGTTTTCAGGTTCAGGTTAAATTGGGTTTTAGATATCACTTTCTTTGACAAAACCTTTCAAACAACCTTATTCCTTTCTTGGTCCTTTGGATTCTGTAGGGACTCTGTTAGTTTTTTATGCATGCTGACTGTTTGAATTGACTTGAGTCCCCCTGAAGCAAACCTTGCTGCAACTTTTTCGAATTTCACTTTTGTGTAAATGGATTGCATTTGGGTCAAATTTTAAGTTATATGCATAAAATACATTAGGGGGAGAATAAGCAGGTAACAGGAGATTTGTTTACATCCTGAGCTGTGCTTTGGTTTTACCATGTCTTTTTACAGATGTTTGGTACCACAGCTGTCAGTTTTCCTCTGTTGTGGAGGGGATGCAGGCTGGAGAAGTGAACTGTCCTCTTTTCCTCCCCCAGTATTTTTTCTTATCCTTTTCTACACTCATGCAGACTTTTCCACAGAGCTTGGAGCACAAGCTGAGTTAGCCAATCTTTCATGACAGGACTTTATTGTATTTACCGAAAGTTTCTTTCAGTACCATACTAGATTTGTTGCTACTCTGGAAACTCTCCTTTCCTTGTAAACTGATGGTGGGAGATAGTTTCATCAGGAGACCAGACTGGCTGGCAATTTCTGGCTCAGATGGAGGAAGAAGGAACATTAAAGTGACAGAAAATGCTTTCAACTTGTGTATCATGAGACTTAATGGAGGTGATTTAGTATACCGGCTGCTTGTTTTCCTCAGAGCTCTTCTCTGTCCTAAGGGAATCCCTCCTGCAAAGTCTCCTTGGTTTAGGCAGTTAGTGACCTACCCCTGGCCCCACAGCTGCTCCATCCTCAGGCGGTTTGGGCATGTCTTTACACTGGGCCAAATGCCAATTGCATATTTGGGACTGAAACCCCATCTGGGTTTTTTTGTTTGTTTTTTTTAAGCCAGGAAAAGAAATCCTGAAAATGTGTCTGTTTTCTGTATTTTGCAAAGGATGTTTTTCACAATAAGGGCAATGGAAGTCTAAACCTTGAACTACGTTAACACACTTGCATTTTGCTGAGGTAACTCAAGTATTTAGGTGCATGCAAACAGCATGATACTGTGTTTCTTAGAAGAGGACTGTGAAGTAATGACAAAAACTCCCAGCAAGGTGAAAGTGGACTTAGACCTTTCCAGTGGTTTTGTTTCCCATTTGGAAACCTGATCCATTGATTATTTTCTCTACTGTACTTAGTGGCAGCAGCAAGAGAATTGAAAAGCAGGGACAAGCATCTGTTTTTCCATAGCTGATACTTAACGAGATCAGATTATATATCCCTTTGCAAGGCTGAGTGATGCCCAGTTGGTGTCCACCTGGGAGCGTAGTTGTAAGAAAATCAATGCCTTTAATACTCTGGGTTTCTGCTCCATTTGTTTAGAAAGCTGCTCCTGGGGGCTCACTGCACTGTGAGGATTGTGCTCCTGGCTGGAATTTGCCATGGCCACCTACAGTGCCCTTCCTCACTGTAAGACTGAATGTCAGTCTTTTCTGCATTGTTGTTTGAAAGACCAAAGAAGGAGAGTAGCCAGCACCCCACTCCTCTGCTTCTCAGGGTATTTCTTACTCCACTTAGCATAAAACAGTGAAAAAAAATCCCAGTATGATAGTGTTACCCCTGTTTGAAGAAGCAGGATGGCATTTTTTAGCAGGCTTGGAAGAAGTGTGGAATCTGCCTTTGAGCTAGGACTGGTGGCTTTGGCAAAGCAAGGCGTGTGATATGAGACTGGTTTTTGCAAGGTCCTCTAAAACATTCTGACTGAACTGTTTCTCGTAGGCTAAATGGACTGGGCAAGGCTCACTCTGTGGGCACGAGACCTCCCAAGAGCCTGCTTGGTTCTGTGATTCAGGGTATGGCATCTGTCCCCTGAGCAGAGAAGGTGTGTGTCAATGGTCCAGCAAGGAGCTGAGGGCACAGTCCTCTTGGAGATCGTGGTTTTCAAATGACATCTGCATCAGGTGCTGGACTTAACACTTGTGCCTGTCTGCCCAAGGAGTTATTACATCTCTTGGATCTAAGCAATTGTTCAAGGCACTCTGAGCTTACCAGAATGTAATAATGATTGCCCTGCAACATTAAAGTGTCATCTAAAGATAGCACAAGATCAGCCCACCAGCACTGTTAAACAATCACAAACAGTACAGATTAAGTTAGCCAGTAAATCAAACCAGGAAAACGCTCCCTCCTACCCTTACCATTGCCTACAAAGATTTGTTGCTTTTGACTCCTCCTTGGAAGATTACCAAATTTGGAAATGTGAGCTATTTCTGACCAGTTTGACATCAAGAGCAGGGTGCTATTTAAGTGTTTTTATTTTATTTTATTTTGGTTTATTGTGCTTTTGCCTCCACAAACTCCCCTCTTGCTGTAAATGGATACAACAATATTTTTTCCTTTGTGGCCTTTACAGTTCTGTGGTTTTGCACTGTTAAATGAGTATTATGTTTTGCTCCAGAAACAGCTGTATTCCAGCTGATGAAGCAATTTGTGAGTGCCCACTTTTCACTATTTATTTTTCAAAGGTGTTGCAAGGTTATTAATTGTTAAATGATTTGAAATTCTTCCTTGAGGAATATCCTATGACTTGAAGCAGTGTTTAAGTCAATGAAGACATAAAGGTGTTGCCTATATGTATTTTGAAGTCTTTAGCTCATATTTGTATAGGTAATAATACCTAGCTCTGATATAGCACTTTTCAATGCAGTTCTCCAAAGTGCTTTGCAAAGCTGGATGGAGCCATTGCTAGAGCTAATTAAAAGGTTTTGATTCAGTGAAGCATGATTAAAATATGCTGTTTTGCTTGTGCTGAACCCTTTCTGGAATTCATTTGATGCTGGGAGAGCTTCCTAAGGAGCCAGAGTGGGCTAAAGACCTAACTGAAACAGAAACAAACCCAGCAATTGCTTTTTATGGGAGAATGGACATATCGGCACAACTGGCTTATTGTGCAACACAAGATTTTTGGTCTCATTCAAACATGAGGTAAAAGCAATGAATGACACTGTGGATATTGTAATGTCCTTGAATAATTTTAGCCAGTATCTCTGTTTCGTAGGTTAAGAAATCAGAGTGGAGGAAAATAAAATTACTTGCATGACTGGAATTGCCCAATATGCCAAAGATGGAGCTGGGGCTTTGAGTCTTCTGGCCACAAAGCTGCCTCTTTGAGGCTTCACCAGAGTTTTACAAGGCACTGCTTTTGCATGAAAACCATCATTTCTAGAAATTAAAGTTCCAAACAAAGTGAAGTGTGTAGATAAATACTAACAGTGAATTTCTCCTGTCAAAGAAAAGGGAAGTGAGGTCTAAGTTTAGTTTTAAGTGCTTATGCTGTAAATGAGAACAAAACATGAACTATTTCACTGCTGATATATTGCGATATACATGGAGTTTCTTGGAGTTTGGCAGCAGAAATGGAACTGGAATTAATTTCCTCAGAATTATAGAAAAATAAAATGGATTCCTGCTGTTTATCAGTGTCTCTAACAATATAGCTGTTATGACATCGTAGAATAGATGACAAAAGGATAGTGAGATATACCTGTGGCAAGGTGGATTTCAACTTGAAATTTTCGAAGGTAATTGATCCAGCCAAGTACCGCTCTGCTGGCCCCCTCTTTGTTCAGGCCGTCCTGGAAGACAATGCTTACTCTGCTGTGCTTTGCTGTTGTGAAGTGAAAACAAGGTACTGCCCTCAAGTCAGTAAAGGCCTTCCTTCAACAGACAGCAGAGATTCAATGCCCCATTTATTGTCTTGACATTTTGTTTTATTGTTCTAGTTTGCAGAGCAGTCTCCAGAGGTTTCTAAAGTATGCATGAATAAGAGAGAGAAATGAACTCCTACTTTCTTTTGGGAATTTTAGCTTGGAGACAGGCCTGTCTATCTAAACCCATCTCTTGTTCCTTTGGGCTTTGGCAGGAATCTGGGTGGCACAGCACCCTCCTACCTCATCTTCTGCTTTTTCTCTATACCTACCTCCATTGTTCATGTCATGCTGTTTGTTAACAAGACTCTGATCTCCTCAGATGTTTTTTTTCATCAGCTGCCTTTTATTACCTTTATTCATATTCCAGTGTTGTCTACAAGCACCAGTTGGTGACTGAAGCCAGATTTCTTGGTCTTTCTACATGCATGAAGTGTGTGTAAGCAGTATCAAAGGTCCATTTTTGATGTGAAAAAAGCAGATATAAGAAGTGGGCAGGAAGCAGAGAATACATGTTAACTTGGATTCATTTATTGATAGTATACTAAAAAGTGGTCAAAGATGTCACTCACTAAAAATTCTTAGAGGTTGTGGGCTGACTGGGCTATAAGCAGGTCTATGCAGCACTGGTCTTGAAAAATTATGTATGGGAATCTTCATCACATATGGGAGAGAAGTTATGTTTATATCCCAGAATATAAATGAGATGCTAACTGGAACAGCTTTGTAGCATGGAATGTCTCTCTTTCCTTCACAGCTTTACATAGTTCAGTACTTCCCCTTCTTCATGTCCTCATGCCTAAAGAATGCAGACGAATAGCTGGAAAAGGTTTGTCTTAGTGCTGTCGGGTCATTAAGATTCCTGGCCAAAATACAGCCCTGACCTCCCTGGTCAGAGGAAATTTCATCAACGGCAATAATTTCACTGAGGCTTTAGCTAGAGTGTCTCAGGTGTTGTGGATGAGGCCTGAGGGTGCTGAAGGGGAGAGATCAAAACCTGCTATAACTCTTGTTAAGAGTGTGTCTAGTGAAAGCCTTTATGCCTCGTTTCATGCAAAGAGAATGCCTGCAGACGATACAGAGAGGCATTCCTCCTGTGTCCGTATTTCTGTAAAATTACAGGACGCTTCCCATTAAAATCCCAGTAACAGATGGATCTGTTGGCATCTCCAGCTGCAGAAGTTCAGCTCTTAGAAGGACCTGATCAGCAGTTATGAACACGTGTAATTAACACTGAATTGATCATACCACAAATTTCAGAGCAAACTGCTTCCAACAAATCTATGTGCGTGGACATGAAGCATTTTCATTTTTCCGTAGAGGAGCAATCGGCTTTCTGCTGCAGAGCCGATGCCTCCAGCAAGCTCTCTGAACTGGAGCTGTCTGCAGCCTTGCAGCACAAATGGACCTGAGCAGTGGGATCTGAGAGACTGTTTATGAAAACACCAGAAATGTTGTCAGGCTGACATCAGGAGGAATGCTAACACCTGATCAAGGAGAAACATCAAGAGCCAAATTCCAGGATGAATTCCAGCCAGCAAATTGGAATTCTGCAGGAAGCGATACAAAAATCTTGTGGAATATTCTATATTCTGCTTGCATTACAGACAGCTGTTTCTATATATCTGAATATAATCAAATACTCAGAATAGACCATAGAATACTTCAGGTTGGAAAAGGCCTCTAAGATCAGTGAATCCAGCTGTTAAACCAGCACTGCCAAGTCCCGCGTTAAACTGTGTCCCTGAGTGCCACATCCACATGGCTTTTAAATACCTCCAGGAATGGTGACTCAACCACTTCCCTGGCAGCCCATTCTAGTGCTTGACACCGTTTCGGTGGAGAAATTTTTCCTTATATCCAAACTTAACTTCCCCTGGTGCAACTTGAGACTGTTTTCTCTCATCCTGTCTCTTCTTACCTGGCAGAAGAGACCAACCCCCACCTTGCTACATCCTCCTTTCAGATGGCTGTAGGAGAGTGAATCTTACAGCTTTATTAGGAAAGGTCACATCAAAGCACTTGATCCTGTGGAAAGTGGAATACCCTGACTGTATATAAACTGAGCCCTCAGCAGATAGTCCTTTGATGCTGGGAATCCTCTCCCATTGTCCCTCTGAGGAACATGAGAAGAGTACTTGAAGAACATTCAATTGCAGATTAAATGTGCAGGTCACATCTGTTATTTGACAGTGTAGTGTTTTACCCCTTTTGATAAAGAACCTGTGTAAGAGGAGTTGACATAATCTTCCTCAAATCGTTAGTAACTGATTAGTTTCAGATAAAGTTTATTTTCTTGCAGTTATTGTTGTTCTTAGTCCTGGCCTTTCCTGTTTTGTGACCCTTGTGGGAAGTTTAGGTCTCATGATGGGGCCAGGCTAATTTTGCGACATCTAGAAACCTAATGGTTTAAACTTCTGGATTCAGTTCCAAATGACCTATGTACCCATAAGGCTTGTGCTCATTGCTGAGCATTGTTCTATTGTTTTTTATATTATTTTAGTGTTCTTTATTATTTTAAAACTTTATGAATGTGGTCACTGTTATGTACAAGTACCTGCAGAACTGAGTGTCTTTTGGGGAAGCTGAGTTTTGCTTTTTTGAGCGAGCATGCAGTGTTGAAACAGAGCAATGCAGACAATGTTAGAGCCCTAAAGTTGTCCTTAGGGAGAGAACATACAAGATCTCTCTTCTTCCTCCAGGTTTCCCTCCTGGAAACTTGGACTACCTGTGGGACTCCCACGTCACACATTCCAGCCCACTTTTGCTCTTTATTATCTCATACTGTCCTTGCATATGCCCTCAGAATACAAGTGCACATTTTGTAGGCATTTGTACCAAATAACCACCAAAGGTTGGAAGGAAAAGCCCCTTTTTTAACTTCAGGGCAATAAAAAAACCCAACCACAATCTTTCCCCCCAGAACCCCTCAATCCTCCCTGCAAAAAAAAACCCAGAATATGTAGGCAGTGACACTGCAAGAGCTTTTGGTTGGCTATTAAAAGACAACGCTGTTTAGGGCTGGGGTGAGGTGTGGGTGGAATCAAACAATGCAGGTAGATGATTTAGAAAGTAGACAGCTATATGTAAAATGGTATCTCTTCCAAAACAAAACTATCTGTCTCCAGAAATTGTATCTTGGTTTGCTGGTAGTGTATAGTATAGTATGTCACTATGAAGGTGCCTATACAGGTGATACACTTTGAAAAAACACAGATTTGAAACCCAACTCTGGTGGTTTTTCTCTGTTGATCATCTGCTCCATTTTTGGCTTGTATTCATTTTGCACATCACTGTGCCACTTTGCAGAACCTCTGTATGAACTTCTGAAGTTCATACAGTGCACCTGGTTCTTGGTATCTGTTCTTGGTAGAAATCAGCTCTCTGGATTTCTCTGCCTCTACCTATGAACAGGGAAGAGAGTAAGACTTTTGTTTTGTTTGAAAGAATGACATGTAAAGAGAAGGAGTGAATCTCCAAGACCAAAAATAAAACAGCTCCAAAATTGGACTCCAGTTTTCTTTCAGTGCCTCCAGCCTGAGCTCTCAACAGGCAGGGAGTAAGGCAAGGCCAGAGTGCTCACAAGGATTGCTGCATATTCTGAGAAAAACTCTGGTGCAGTTCTAGTTTTTCTGTGGGGCTGTAAGGATGCTCCCTGCCACAATGCATTTAGTGCAAATGGAAGAAGCTTTTGAAAATTTGTTTCTGTGGGAATAACAAACTTATTTTAAGATTTTGTTTTTACCTCAGGCTAGCTAGGAAAGTCTAGATAGCTGAGAGCCTTGCTAAGCTTGAATAATTGAATCTGTCCATCAGCCCTTTTTGTGAGCAGGAAATCGTGTGTTTCTGTGATGCAGTATTTCTGTTTGAAGAAGGATGATTGCTTGCAAAGGTGCCTTTCCTGTTCATACATCTGATTGTACAAGGAGGGATGTTTTGAACTCTGTCTGAACCAGATGGGTATCTTACCCTGGAATTAATCACCAGGAAAACCAGTGACCCAGTTTCCCAAACCTTCTCTGATACTGGATTAGCTGCTACTTCGTCAGATTTTCCATGGGTCAAAACCAAGGCGAATCCCTCTGGAAAAGGTGTTCTGATATTTCTCCTTCCTCCAAAATTTAATGCCAGCCCCAGGCTACCATGTGATGCTTCTCCTTATCATGTTTCAGGGTCCGTCAAGCCAGGGAGGGTGACCAGCAAATGGAAACAGTGTGGGGTGCATGGCACTGTCAGGGAACAGAGAGCAAGGGCTGAACCATGAGAAAGGTTGAGCCAGGAGCTGAGGGTGACCCCAGCACGGGTAGGACAATGTTCTCACTGACCTCAGCAAAGTCCTTGTGGGACCAGGCTGGTGACAGTGACAGATTTCACTGGTAGCCCAGTGATCACTGTGCAGATGCAGAGAGAAGAGCTGGGACCAAGTTAAATCCATGCAGTGAGTCAGGCCGGGCAAGGACAGGGCTGGGGATGGGCGAAGCTGCAGCATTGCTGAGCCTGAGCTTACCCTGGGCTTCTGGTCTCTTGGGCAGCGGCTTTGGGGGTGCAAATCCCAGGTGTGGCTGGACAGGGCATTTAAGGGTTGTTGGTGCACTTGGGGCCCTGACAGCTGCTCTGATGTGGGCCAAGCACTGACATAATTAATGGCACATGTTATTTACTATGTAAGAATTTCTTCTGGGCTCTGTGAGACAGCTCAGTGACTAAAGTGCTACTGAGTGTGAGTAAGGAACAGTAGGGCTTCCTTTCTGGAGGCCAAATGGTGAGTTATGAGCGTATCCCAGGCCAAAGCACGGAGGAGTCCGATATTTCACTTCCTGAGGAGCAGACTGAGAAAGTGGTTGAGTCTTGATGAGCTGGGGCTCCTCCCTGTTGATGTCCCCTGCAGTCCCAGGGTAAAGCTGAGGTGGGCAGTTGTGTGCCAAAGACGGGGACATTTCTATGTTAGTGAAGGGTTTGGGTGAATGTAAGTTTTGGAAAAGGGAAGGGAAAAAAATGTTTTCTCCAAATTTCTAGCCCAAGACTCTTCATGACCAGTTTGTGTCTAATTTTTCTCTGTGTTGGTGAGAAAAAAATGCACACAGTGAGTGCAGTAAATAAGGTCTGCCTTGAGGGCTTGTGCAAAAAGCTGGCTGAGCAGGTCACTCTCCTGGCCTTGCAGCAGTAGGGTGGTGACTCAACACTTGCCTGAAAATACTCAGTGCAATTCTGAAAATACTCAGTGCAGTGCTTTTAAATGAAGGAATGTGGGTCTGGTGCAGAGCTTGGAGAAGTCTGTGGAAAAGCCCATGTCGATTTCAGTAGTCTCGAGAATGAAGCTGTGCAAGATTTGCGAAGAGCTGGCGCCAGATGCGCCTCCCACCCACAGCTCAGGCAATGAACATGTGTGCACAGGGTCGGTGCAATTATGAGAGAGTTCAAAGGGAGCTCTTCATCCAAGGAGAAATGTTCATAGGCTGATCTGTCCCTCAACAATGCACTTCCACACGGCAGCCATCCACATCATGGGGCCTCCCTAGAGAAGGGTGCATCACCCTGTCCCCCAGGGCTGAGCTGTACGCACGTGTTCTCTGGGAGATGAAGTTACTGCATGTAGGGTTCACAAAATAAACATGCAGGAAAGTCCTGCAACTTGCTTGCTTGCAGTTTGATCTGTAAGAAAGGGCTGTGGTAGCATGTGTTTTTGCAGTCAACACAGATATTTTTGAGGAGTGAGGCTGAAGTGTAGGCAGCACGTAATGATTCATGTGGAAACAGTAATTGCAGGAGTCGCTGTGGAGGGGGTTACAAGTAGAACTAGTGAATGAGAAGAAGATGTTCTTAACCATCGTGGCCTCTTGAGAGAAGCCTGATGTGCAGATGAATATGCTGATAATGTGCAGATGAATATGGTGTTATTTGCTCCAGGAAAATACCAGGAAGTTTGGATAGTGTGAAATTTCCTGCCCTGAGTTGGTGGATCTCATCTAAGTTGTTCTTGTTTTCCATCTCCAGACGTGCCATTTTTTGGTTATGAATCCCTATGGTGGGGCAGGGAAGAGCTGACCTTCATTAGGTAGAATGTGGTAGGTTTTGCTACATCCCGAATCCCTGTAGGGACACTACAGCTGTGTCACACCCCCAACATGGTGGCTGCATCCTCCAAGAAGTAGTTGTCAGCTTTCACATAGAGAGACAGAGCTACAATCGAAACACTGTTATCAAATATCTCTTGTTTGTGTCATTAAAGGTAGCATTGCTCACATTGGGTCAGGGTGTGCTGCTCTGGCCTTCCAGTATTCAAATTCCAGACTGGCTGATTTCTCTGCTCTTCATCTTTACACATCCTGTAAGGCTGCCATGTTGTGGTCCAGGTGCTGCTGTGTTTTGCTGGCAAGTGAGGCAGATCCTGTTTGCTCTGTATACAATTACAGTGGCTAAGGAATTTTAGATCAAGATCTAGAAGTGCTGTCACAATGTGCTCTTACCCAATGTTATTGTGTGGGAGACAGTGAGTGGTAAATGCAAAAGCGAAAAATCAAAATATTTTCTTCCTTGCTCTTGTCAACTCTTCCAATTTTAATGGAGGATTTTTTGTTTTGTATTTGGGTTTTTTCTACCTTCTTTTAAGGCCTGAAGCTAAGTGACTATCAGAAATGTTGACCCTCTCAGGCTTTTATAGCTACACAGGAAAGCTTTAAAACATGAGTCTCAGAGGCTTGAGATCTGTAAACCTAATAGGAGGAGTTTCACCTTTATTTGTTCCTAAAATTTTGTGATTTGTTTAGGTCATCTCAGAGCATCTCAGGGATTTATTTCAAGGCATAAAGACTTAAAACCAGTAGCAAGAATTTCTTCTTATTTTCACTGTCCACTTGCTTTGTGGTGTTAGAGGGAGATCAGGAGGTGGGTCTGTGACTCAACCCCTCTCCCAGTGAGCTGAGAAGGAGAAAACTGTGTCTACCTGGAGCAGTCAGAGATTGTGTTCACTGAAGGGAAAGAAACTGGCACTTTGCTCAGGGCTGGGGTGAAGAGAGAACTTCCATTATCCTTCACACAGCTGAGTGTTGGTTAGGGATGGACAAAGCCACACTTTTTTGTAACTTATTATTTACAGCACAGTTACTTCCCTGCTGATGTCACTGCAAATATATTTAATTGCTGTAACCTCTAAGCATGGCCAAAGGTCAATCAGAAAAGAATCTGGTTCTCCAGAATTCCAGCTCTGCGTAAATAAACAAATACTTTGGTAAATCCCTGAGAATGGAAGCTGAGGGCCCTGGCATGACAAGCAAACCCATCAAAAATAGATTTGTTGTTGTTGTTTTGCATTTGATTTTATTAGCATACCAAATTTTCCAAGCAGGAGGGTTGCACACACTGTATGCAATTTGCCTAAAAAGTACTTTCTCTAGAAAGCTGGGTGAAGGGGAAGAAAAGGAATAACTTTTCAGAGGTATTCTCCTACTGCTTTTGTCTTTCATTTAAAAAGAGATGCTAACTCCTAAGCTAGAAGCTTTCTCCTACATCAGGATAGTACAGCTTTATGGCCAAGCTCTCCACTTTGCTCCCATTTCAGGAGCTGCACTGAAGGTGAGCAGGGCTGTTTGCAACCCAGGCACTCTCCTCCTGCAACACCTGCTTTTCAGGGCGGAGCTTTGCAGGAAATCAGATGTGATTGTGCATTGAGAGTGTTTCTCTTCCTGCCAGCCACACAGATGAGGCTGATTTGCTTCCAAAGTTTTTAATAGTTAACAAAGCGTTTTGAAGTTTCATTTGCAGACCCTTGGAGGTTTGATTGGTCCTTGGCACCTTTCACTACCTATCCAGTTTTACTTGGTAGAATACAAACATGTTGAAAACATTGAACTATTAAAAAAAATTAAACTGATCCAATCCTCCACCAACCACCTGCCTCCAAAACTCTTCCAGGATTTGAAGTTCCGCAGAAACTTGCCTGTTGATTCTGGCAGCATGGCATGTGGGAGGAAGGTCTAAGCATCAGTCATAACCAAATTGGGTGGGGAGTAGCTAGTCACTCTGCTGCATGTTTTTTGGGTGTCCTGTTATTTGACTGCATTGTTACAGCTTTAAAACAGGGTCCTGTACGTATTTAAACAGCTGTCTGCTCCTGGTCAGCTTGGGAGCCCAGTGGCTGGTGTGGTGTTTGCATTTTTGTGGACACGTTAAGGACAGGAACAATCACTCGCCTCCAGGTGTCTGTGGATAGAGTTTCTTACCAGTTATTTCAGCTCCTGACTAGCAGGTGCAAACAGGTACTTGTTCATCTAAAACTCTGGCTAAATGAACTGCGCCTTCAAAACTACATACCCCACTTTATGAAGCAGCCTCTGTTAGGTAGGTGCTGTGCCTTTGTAGAGGACTAGCACAATTTGCCTTGTATTATCTTAAATTTACAAGGTTAAACCTATATTGCCCAATATGCGTTTGCTTTGTTTTAAATAAGTTTTACAGGGCATCATTTTTTTCCTTGATAATCTCAGTGTGCAGGTAGTAGTCACAGCGTTATAAGGCATCAGAGGAGCATTAGTCATCTGCAAATGGTAGCAATCTGGTTATTATAAACTGCATCTTTATGATAACCCATGTAATAGGTAAACAAATGTTATAATCCTGTACTTGAGGCATTGAGATTTTCATGTGACTTTGGGTAGGTCAATGGTACCATGTTAAAATGAAACTTAGGGTTTAGAAGGTCTTAATCTGTCCATGCCGTCACTGGCTGACTCCTGGCTCTGAGCTTGCCTCCAGGTGACCTTCTGAATTGAGGATTGCAGAATCCCTTTCTTCTGACGTCTACCAGTTTTTATTTTGAGGAAAAGAGGCAGAAAATCAGGACAGTTAAAAATAGCATTGTCAGGAACCAGAATGGCTTTACTTTGCCAGAGGAGAGTCATACTTCACATGTGAATGGTCTTCTTTTGACCTAAGCTTAAACCATGAGTTCGGGGAACAGCCATTTATAGAATTGGTTAGGTCTGTAATTCACTGTGTGAATAACAGCATGGTCTGAAAGAGAAAACAAAGATCCTTACTTCTCGTCAATGAGCAGAGTAAAGACTATGAAATTCTCTTGGGTTTTCTTGTTGTTACTTGTGTTTTTTTGGCTTGGGGTTTTTTTTTTTTTCATGGAGTGGAATTGGTGGGGTTTCAGAAATACTTTCAAACAGTGCAAACCATTTCCTATTGTGGCTGGCAGCTGTTCTCTGTGTTTCAGATGAGGGGCACAGCAACACTCCTTAAGAAACAATTGCTTGCAAAGAACAGATGGGTCTGAGGTTATGGTTAAGGGAGAATGCAGCCCCGTGAATTACTGCATTATTATATGTCAAGAATACTTTTGTAGTCTGTCACTGAAGCAACCGTTGAGTGGGATTCTGCATCCCACACTTGAAATGGTCCCAGCTCAGCCAAATACTCAAGCATGTGCTTGAAAGCTGAGCATTGACTTCAGCCGCTTGCCTAAGGGCTCACCCAGGTTCCATGCTGGCCTGGAAGGCTGGTGGAATTCTCACAACAGCTCTCATGTGGTGTTTCCCGTGGTGAGAGTGGACAGTAATATTTGTGTGCTTCCTGTGCTTGTGAAATATAATGATCACTCCTCCTCCTTTTGCAAAGCTTATTACCTGGCTGGATCTCTGGGGAGGTGGGTGGGCGACATCCACTGGTGTGGTGGTGTTGATCTAGGGTGAGTTGTGCTGTGAGTTTCTCTAAGTTCACCTGTTGTGAGATATGGTGTTGCCATGTACGTGACTCAGGGAGCAAAGTTGACATGGAGCAAGCAACTGATGTTAATTAGTGTAGCTGCCTCCCTTTAAGGAAGGAAAGCCAAATCAAAAGATACGAAGATGATCGCTCAGGATTGACTAATGCTCTTGATTTTCCGTGCCACCATCCTGACTCCTGTAGCATGTGACTAGCAGGGGTGATATGCCTTAGTCATGGTGTCTCACCCTGAATGGGCTGAGATGTGGTATTACTGTGCTGGGTACAGATATTCCCATAATGATGTTATTTTTTTTCCCTCACAATATTGTTTTATAGTTTCCTTTTTTTTTTTTAGGAGGGAAAGCACTAAATCAGTCTCAGCATATTGGTGATGAATTGACAGACATGTCAGAAAGTTAGTTACTGTGTCAGGTAGGAAGCTGGTGATGGTTGGGTCTGTGCAGTTGTAGGGTAGGAGATGGGCTGTAACCTATTGAGCATATGCTGGCTCAGTTTTTGTACAGATTGCTGGGAGATCAACTTCATGCTTGTTTATTCCTTCTGTATTGATTCAGAGCTCTAAAGTGAAGACAGTCCAATGCAGAGATAATAAAGAGAAAACAAGCCTGACAGATGTTTTGTCATTTTTGGCAAAAGTAAATAACGAGTGTGCAGAGCTGTACAGCCCTGCCTTTGTGTTTGGAGGGTGCACATGATTTACTGCAGGAATCAGTTTGGCATAGCATAGCTGTGCCGATTCAGCAGGACCTACCATTATCTTGTCATGTTTTTTAGCAAATTGACTTTTACAAGGCAGCAATTCAAAAACATGAAAGAGAAATGTGCTGAGCAACCCATCCCTTCTTGTCCCCCCATCCAGTGTGTGCTGGCAAATCTGCCACAGTTGCACCCACGGGCATGATGATGCTCGGCTCCCTCACTCGCTCACGGGCTTTGGGCGTTCCGTGTGCGTGAGCTGATGTGGGTCTTGATTTTATTATTGTGTTCTCAAGCTCCCAAGTTGCTGACTTTTCAGCTAAGTGCAACAGTTCACACATGGCTTTCTGTCGTGCTTTGCTTTACAGACTTAATAGGATTTTAGTGGTACAGCAGGAGTAACAAAAGCACCGTTAGCAACATTTTGTAAATCTCGCTGCTTTTCAGCTCTGCTCACCCGCAGCTTGCGGTCTCCCACGGACAGAGAAAAATGGCTAGAAAGCAGTAAGGTTCCTGGGCTTGTCCTGACTAGCACTGCCTTTCTGAAGGCAGAGTATTGAGCTAGAGGCACTGCTGGTCTGACCCTGAAGGGCATTTTTGGTGTATTTAAAGTACAACTCTATTCCAGTCTTAGCACTGAAGTAGCTGTGGATACAACATTTCTGCATTCTCATATGTTTGGCAAATGTGCATGGATTGTGTTTATTTTTAAGGGGTTAATTTAAAATGTGTAAAACTTTCCTACCTACTGGGAATTTGAGATGTTCAGCCCCATCTATGCTTCAGCAAATGGCTTCTATTTAATACCATCTTTGTACATTACCATCCAGAGATGGCTATCTCGGAGAGCTAATCTGTGGATGTGCCCAAGGGTGAAAAAAGAGCAAAAAAGTAAGACTGAGAGGAGGGGAGGGGAGATGGGAGAAGGAACATTCTTCATTAATGCAGGTTTTTACAATGGATAATGTGTGGGAAGGGTAGGGGCAGAGATGCTCCAAGAGCACCCCGAGATAATAAAACAGCTTGTTTAGCTAAGCACGATGGAAATGACAGCCCTACCCATCCTTCTGTCTTGCTCTCCTGTGAGCTAACCAGTGCTCAAGCTGCACTGTTCATGTTTGGGGCAGGACTGTGCACAGCTCCTTCTCTTCCCTTGGATTTTGAGATGACACTGCAGGGCTAGTGGTGTTTTCCCTCCAGCTCCTGAGCGTAGTAGCTTCTGTCTGGAAGCCGATGACACTGCCAGCTCCTCGTGTTTTGACAGGTCCTCTGGCACCAGCGTGTGCCTGTGTGTCACCACACTCCATGAACCTGCTCCACAAACCCTGTCTCAAGCCGCAGTGCTCATTTACTTGAAGACATGACTATTTCCTCAATAGAACTTTCCTCTGTAGAAAGTACTTGTTTCCTTTCCTTTCTTCTGCAGAATGTTTTTGTTACTCAAAAGACCCATTTTGAAGATTAGCCAGGCACACCAGAGATGCCAGTGAGGGAGACCCATCCTGAAGCAGCAGGTTTTGGATCATGCTGCAGCTCATCACTTGTGCTGGTTTTGCTTCCTCTCTCAAGTAATGTCTTGAAGTCTTTTGAATGACTCACTCAAAAGGAAAAACTCTGTACTAATGGTTAATGGGTCTTTCTAGCAGATGTAAAATCCAGTGAAACATATACAGTTTCTTTAGTTTTAAGAGGAACAGATGATTTAATAAGCAGCTATAAATCTCTTGGGAATGTACAGACATAGTCAAACAGCAAACTTCTGCCAGATTTTTCACTGACTAGACTTACAGCCTATGAGTCATAGCGGTCTGCTCCATTCTCCACCTCAATTGCCTGTTGTTGTTTTGGCTTTTAGAGGTGCTCTGTGCTGCATATGGATTTTTTATCACCTTCTCCTGTTAATGGGCTTGCTCTTTCATCCAGGAGGCAGACTTCAAGCAGTTGACTCTTATTCTCTGTGTGTGCATGACAGTGCATGACGTTTCTTTTCCATTCCCTAGCTCACTGTGCCATTTTAAGATTGTATAAGGAAAATGTTTCTGAGGAGTGTATTAATGCAGCCTCCTAAATGGGCCTAGTAATGGGAGTCCAGTTAAATTAAAATAGATACAGCCAGTCTCTTCTTAAAACAGTAATGCTTTCCTTCCAGCAGTCTGTGGTTAATGAATTTATTGTAACAGTATTTCTAACAGACCCAGTTATTAGCAGCTCTTTAGAGATAAGGGAACAGGCAGAAAGCAGAAAGTTGTTCCAGTTACCTCTGTCTCATGCTGAATTGCAGGGGATGGTTGTATTTTCTAAGGTACTGAGCTGCCATTACAAAAGGATGTAAAACGACACCATGTTTAACAAACATCTTCTATATTGTGTTGGCCTGCTGGCTTTCTATGAGTGTCTGAGATATCTGGGGGCTGCAAGCTCTTGTTTTATTTTACAGCTGGTTCACAAGCCATGTGAATTATACTTGGAAGCCACTCTAGAGGAGGTGAGGAATTAGAATTACTAAGATTTGCTCCAGGTCACACCCAGGTGAACCAGAGATAAAACTAGTGATAAGACACAAGACTTTGTGTGGAATATTTAACCATTGTGGAGGTTTTGCAAGACAGGTGCAGTGCAGCTTATTTTGAATGCAGCTGGATGGAGGGGATTTTAAAACTGACTCACAGCACAGATTTTTTGTTTCTTGTAAATCTCACAATGTAACTACAAAAATCTAAGAAAAAATGTGCAAAATTCTGACTTTGTCAGAATAAACAGGCAGTAAAAATCAGGTTCTGATTCTTTCAGTGGCTCAGGACTGCATTTGTATTTGTTGCTCTCTGGGACCATGTAAATAATGAGGGAAAATTTTTGTTTTAGTGGTAAGGATGATGAGAAAACTCTGTTCATGTTTGGCCTTTTCCAGGCTGGAGGGAATGTCAAAAATGCATAGATGTGAAGCAGGTTAAGAAACTGGAAACAGCCTTAGAGGCTGTTTAATGTACAGAATTGTATAACGTGACCAAAAATAGATATTGTTTGAAGTTCATGGTGGGATTACAGTTTACTGCATTGTTCCAACACCTTCAGAAAGCCAAACAGGCCTTGTGTTACTAGGCAAAGAAAGTTATCCAAGGTCATATTACCTGCATGGGGTCAAAATCAAGAACAGCTTTTGACTCTTCTGACTCCTTGTTAGGCCCCTGCACCCAGGGCAGGAGGAAGCACAGAGGTTTTCAACACCATGCATGTGTGCAAAATAGCCCTTTCAGCTCTTTCTGGCAAAGTGAGAGCTTTGCTTTATGCTTTCAGTAAGCACAGTGCTCTCACGTTTACTGATGGGACTTTCACACGTCAGGAAATCAGAAAGCTGGAGACGTAATCAGCGTGTCTGTTCTTGAATGGGGAATTTTCCCCAGAGCGAGTTGTGATGTGTGCTCCTAATGATTTGCATCTTACGGTTCAGACTTTCCATGAGCTGCTTCCAGCACTGTAGGCACTAACTTGTGTTTGCAGTGAACACACACACACCCAGCTGCAAGGGTAACAGCCATAGCCTACATGTTTAAATCTTGGCATAGCTCTGTGGGATTGATTAGGAATGTCCAGTTCCTTTGGAAGCCTGGCCCAGCTGTGGGGCTTAGGTGGAGATGTCAGTGTAGCGTTCAGTGCTGGCCCAGGTTAGGGGTTAGCTAGAAATGGAGGCTTTTAAGAGAGGTTTTACTTGCTCTTCTTCACTGGCAACCAGGTCTTTTGCAAACTTTCTGGTGTGTGGTCTGTGCACACTAAATGGCTGACGCTGAGCCTGTGTTGTGGGATTTCACCGCTTCCACAGTATGAACAGCAAGCAGCAGCAGTTCCAGGGAGTGAGTTTTGTCCATCCCCTTAAAACAATGTACATAGCAATGGGGAGCATCATGTGACTACATGGACCTTATCCAGTGTTTTAAAGGGAAAATATCTATAACAGTGTCCTGGCCTATGTAAACTGTATAGTTTTCCCAGACTTGGAAGGAAAGCATTGGTACTTTCTCAAGTTCCGCCCTTTTCGGTTTGATGTGGGGGAAAAAAAAAAAAGGTTGATTCCTGCTTTCCTTTTGTCTCTAAAATGGGAAGTAATTTAATGAAAATAAGAAATAACGCTTTTTCATGTCAAGAGGCAAAATCTTATCTCTGAGCTGTCTGTTTTGATGAGAATGAAGTAGAGTATGTACTTTTTTTTTTTAAGTAATAACCTCTACTGTTAATGGTGAAGAAAAGATAGGTATGTGTGTGATTCTCCAGCAGCCTAAATGTGGACGTTGGGGCAGTCTATCCTTGATGTTGGGGCTATTTTCAGACACACCCCCCAGCTCTGTTTGGAAGAATACACAGAATCGAAGGAGGAAGGATGACCTTGATTTTAAGGCATTCATCTGGAACTTGGATGCTGGGAGCTGCATTTCTAGCGCTGGGACTGGCTTCCTCTGTGGTCTGCAGTGTGTTGCTCAGGGAATGTGTGTGTGCCACACAATGGATGTCAGCACAAAGGGCCCTGGAGCTGACTCCAGGAGGTCTGCACTGCCCTACAGTGCCGTTGGGCACTGTGTGGAGCCATGTCCCCTTCCCAGAAAATACAGCTGCACTAGTTCAAGCACTGCTTTGTGCTGTTGGAGCTGTGCTGCTTCCAGTTCTGGAGTTAGGATGATTGTGGCTCATTTGGACTTCTCTGTACCACACTCCATTGCTAAACCCAGGAAGCACTGAGGTACTGAGAAACAGACACAGAGTTCATAAAATGGTTTTGAACTGTCTGCATGGGCTGGTTTTGGATTTCTTTTGTTTTGCACAAACTCATCCTAGCCACTCCAGTGTCACTGACTTTCTTTCCCTCTGTGGCACTGGAAACCAGCTAGAAAAAAGCGCTTCATTTTGGCTGTTTCCCATGCCCAAATTGTTTTCCAGAAGACTCCAATTTTGACTGACCCCAGCTGCCTCCCAGGTTCTAACTCTGGCCTCGGGGGAGGCTGCAGAGCCTGGTGCTCAGAACACTGTTGGTCACACACAGCTTCCAGTGGGCCACTGTGCGGACTTGCACACAAAGCCATTGAACTTTTTTCCAAGCAGCCACACTGGAGTGACATTTACGTGGCTTTGCAAAGCACCCTGAGGGCCTTGAATGAAAGGAGCTCTGCATATTCAAAGCAATATTATGTTTATCTGTTCTAGCCAAAGCAGAGAAGAAAATGCTTTATTGTCTGTGGCTTAAAATCTGCCTGCTATGAGAGTGCAAAAGACAAACTCTTTGTATCCCTGAGAAAACAAAAGCCACTGGCTTTGATTTCAGTGGGGTGAAGGCGATGGGAGTAGTGCTGGGCCAGTGCTTGCACTATCCATCCTCCCCAGAGATGAGAAGTGGGGCTCACAGGCATTCCCCCAGCATGTTAGCAGCAGTGCACAGGGTCTCCAGACCAGCTTGGAAGTTCAAGTCATGACTAAAATAAAGGAAGCCAACTGTGTTAGCACACAGAGAAGTCATTGCCTTTTGTCCAAAGGAACATTGGACTGACACTTTCTTCTTGGAGTCTCTTGGCTCCTAGCATTTGGAAGATAAGATCTATCCAGTCAGAGGGGGTTGTATAAACTTCCTGTGAACTTCCATAGTTGATGATCAAAAGGAATCACAAAACATGTTGTCATTATTTATCTATTTATTTATCTATTTAGAAGTTCAAAGAGTGTACAGTTCTATTGGTTGTGATTTTTTTTTTTCTCATGTAAACAGGGTTATATCATAATGGATGCACAGCCTTAGGGGCCCACATTTTCCATTTTGAGTTTAAATTAAGAGCTCTTTTGCTCTGGAAAGCATCTTTGCAGGGGGAAAAATGTGAAAAATGCAACCACCACTCATATTCTGCTTCAGAAGTCATCCCTGCAATATTATCTGTCCTTGTGTCCCTTGCTTTGCTAAAAGATTCTCATCCCTTTGTTAGCTTCATATAGCCAGTATATCAATAGAGATGGTTCCCAATGGCATCTTTTTCTTTGCCGCACTACCTGGATGCAAGAACAGGAAGGGCTACCTTGACAACAATTTGAGAAGTTCCCCTTCAGCTAGGGATTTGGCTTATACGATCTGTATTCTCATAATTTATGTGCCCCTCTGTTCCCAGTAAGTCAAAGCTTTGCAGCACTTGCTCAGATTCACACAAGATTTAGTCCTCCCAGAGTTGTATTCTTGTGTGTTCTGCTTCAGTGCAATTCCAGGTGTGAGGGTATCTGGTTTTTGAACTGTCTTCTAGTCCCACGGGTAGCATCTTGTGTCACAGGATGTGTGCTGTGAACAGGGGCAACAGAAACTTGTCCTTTCACTTTTGCTTGAAAGAAACAGTAGTGAAGTGAGACAAATGGAGACCTTGCATTCGTGTAGGGTCAAATCAGAAAACCTGTGGAATTTCAAGCAACTCATCGACATCTCTCCTGATATGGCTGGTTCCCAGAGGAAGCCTGCTTGTCTCATTTGCCCTTCTTCTTGGGACATAAATCCACACTTGATGGGGATCTACAGACAGGACAAATATCCTCTCCTTGGGGGCTTCTGCTCCTCCATCAGTTTTGGACCTACAGCTTCCTGTCTCTCCCTTTTGGGCATGCCTGGGGTACAGCAGAGCTATGCAAGGAAGGGTGTTGACTGGAAGGAAGATGGGCTGCAGACAGGGCTCGCTCTGGAGAGTTAAGGAGCAGAAGGACTTATTTACATGAGTTTCCCACCTTTGGCTATCCCTCTGGCTTGACTTGTGCCTTGGCCTGGTGCCATCTGACACAGTTTGCAGTGCTGGGATGTTGAGGGCTGACTGAATTGGCTGCCTGGGCCCAGAGCCAGTTTGTATGGCTTGTTTGGCTTTGCACTGCTTTTCTAGCAGGGTGAGCTGTAATATGTGTCTCCTGTCATGAATCAGACCATAGGTATGGATAATTCTCAAACCAGGCATTCGCATGAGTTAATTCCACGCTGTTCATGTTTAAAGTTGTTTTATTAAGGAATTATTCAGCTTATTGCTCAGCAAGTTTTCTGCATCATTAGTAGGTTCAGAATGGGAGTTGTGTCCCAGTATGACCAAACAGTGTCTTAAAGCTTTAATTGCCAAATAAAAACTCTTTCCACCTCTCTCTTCTAAAATATACAACATTACTAAACCACCACTTTGGTAAAATATTGTAGCACATGTTTGATGTATTTTTAAGTTCTTTTGAAGTCAATGCTTAAATGCTTTGCTGAATCAGGGCCTAAAATAATAATATCCACAAAGTTAAGCCACTTTATTTTTGAATGAGTGTTTGCACAGGAATTGAATGCATGTCAGCTTCTTGTCATGGCCCCCAGGTACAGATCACCTCTTAGTTTCAGTGAATTAGAAACCTTTTCAAATTGCTGTCTTGCACACAGTTGAAGCATCAGGGTCAGACCCAAGAATGGCAGGCTCTCATTTGCAGAATGACATCAAACTGAAATGGGATATAGGGCCATAAAGGGATTGGCAGCATCTCAAAGAGAGCACAGCTATCATTAGTCATTTCCTATATACATGCTGTATAAATACTGGGGATATACACACACATTTCTTTTTTCTGGGTTAGTGAAACCAGTACAGTGCTGCAAACCTGATCCTTGCTAGACCATTGAGGAGGTCAGGGAAACTTAATTCTCCTGTTAGAAGAGAGTTGTTCATACGCTTTAAGTAACGGATCTGAAATGGAGAAAGAAAATAAGTCCATAGCTGACTGATCTCTGTCTTTCACCTGTGCAGTCCCCCTGCAACTGGGGAGCTCCTATGTTGGGTCAACAACCCCTTTGCTGTTGTTTGCAAGGCTACAATATACTGTTGTGCTGCTTACTTTGATACCACAATCCTAGCAAAACATGCAGTGAGGCAAAATTGAAATTAACATGCCACTGAAGGCGGTGGAACGTTTAATCACTTCCATAGAATGATGCTTTTGGGATCAGAGGTGTTATCTCGTGCCACTTACTTTATTGTTGTGTTCTTACACCATCATGTTGGAGTGTAACAATAAGGGCCAGTGGTGTGCACTGTTAATTTAAAGAACTCGGTGGTGCTGTGGGACTGCTTCAGAGTGTGTGGTGGCTGCTGCCCTGCCTGTCATCACTTTGTCCCACCTGGTAGTCCACAGAATTCCCTATGCAAAAGTATTGAGTGCTGGGTCTCTATAAAAAGAGCAAAGAACACAGTTTTTGCAGTGCACGTGTGCTTTACATTAAGAGCTGGCTTGGGCTTTTCCCCTTATTTCCATACCTCTGCTAGTCACTGCCTGTTGATGAGGAAGTGCTGCTCCCAAGCTCCCTGCCTCTCCCAGTGAGGTCAGCAGGAGCTGCCAGCACTTGCAGCAGTATTGGGCTAAGAACATACTGGGACAGATTAATTAAGTTTCACTTTTTTTTTGTTGGGTCTTATATTATGGTATTTCAAACAAATATATACTTGTTGAGGTCACTGGGAAGATGGTCAGTAAATGCGTAGAGGTGACACGAGGAAGAGCAATAAGGTGGCCATCTTCAATGGGAAAGGGGCAAAAGCCCTTGTGAAGTGCAGAAAGTTATTTGAGGAGGGGAAAAATCCTAAGTAACTTTGCAAGAGTGTTTTTTTAATCTAAAAAATGCAAAGCAAAATGTTACCGAAGTTGGAGCAGTGATTAATTTGAATTTATAGCTACCAGAGATTTGTGCTGTTGTTGTAGCTGGCTTAGTCTGTAGCTCACCTCTGATGTTGTACTTTCACATACAGAAAGTGATAAAATTTCACGAGGAACAAGTCTGATTTTTGTTTCCTCTCCTGCTGCTGATGATGGCTGCTTGGAAAGCATTCAGTAAAGAATCTCAGACCAGGCAGCTTACAGAGTGGGCAGCTCATGTTTCCCTTGCAGCTCTCCAGGTAGAGACTCCAGGTGTGCCTGGTGAGGGCTCCTGCTGTGCACTGACCCTGCTCAGAGCATGCCTGCTCCTGTGCCTCTCGTGACTGCTGCATCCTGGGGCCAGGAGCATAGGAAGGAGTGTGTTCAACCAGTCAGAAAGGGGAAGTGTATTGGAAATAAGAAACTAAACATCAGCTGCGTGTGAGTAATGGATTGTCTGTCTCCTGCAGGGGTTGAGGGTACACACTCTGATGCCTTTTGATGGCAGGGTAGCAATGATGCTGTAGTTAATGCAAAATCAGCTATTCATCATGTCCTCTGCTTATGATTTCAGACCCTGTCCTGATCCTAAATTGTGTTCTGAGGTATTGATGTGCTCAAGTGAAAGCCCGGTGAGAAAAAAGTAAAATGTGGGAGTAGCTCTTGTTTCACTGGTATCAGTCTGAGCTGCACATGTCACCTTTTGGCAAGAAACTGATTTGGGGTGTATTCATGAGGCTTAGAAGAGAAATGTGCTTGTCTGAGGGCTTCTGTGGTAGTCACCTGCCCAAGACCAAAGCTTGGGTCATAGTTTTACTACTGTGCCTTGTTCCTACATATTTGTGTATGCGTGATATATTTTAACGACTTCGTTTGCTTTGCTTGGAATTTTAAACTGTAACAGAGTGCATATGTAATGCACAGAGCATTTCCAATGCCTTCTAAATGCCAGCTTGCCTGCTCCCCCAGAACCTTGCCATATATGCAGATGTGGTCACGGAATGAAGTGCCACAGAGCCATGAATGCTGGAGTGGGATGTGCTGCAGATGGTTGGTACATACTCCTGTGTTACCAGTAATGGGGTTTATAGAAGATCTGAGCGTGATCAGTCATTTCACTTGTCCATTGATCAATTCCTAGGATGTTTTTTTATCACTTCTGTGTTTTGAACACTCCCTCTGCAGTGATGCAGTGTAAAACATTACTTTCTTGGGAGGAGTTAGCAGTTTCCCTCTTTCCCCAGTCACGCTGCTGAAATTGTGCCCACTTGCCACATGTGATGAATTTACCTCAGTCATGTGCCAAAGGAAATTTTCAGGACAAAACCAGGTTATAATTTTTTAATATTTGGCTCTCATGGCTCTGACTGTCTATCACTGGTGCATTCTTAGGGGAACTTAGTGTGAAATTGCAAATTTAGCATGTGGCACTTTCATATCTAGGAACTATTTGATGTGATGTCATCTCAGCATCTTCTGGACCCTTGGCAGCTTAACCAGCCGTCTTGTTATATTTATCTACCTGCGAGTAGTCTGCATGCAGTTTTTGGTAACAGTGTAAAATATGCCTCATGTATATGCTTTTGTGTGATGTTCTTGTTAGAGAGAGAGGTGGTTTAAGTGTGCAGTCTGCTGGGAGCTCTGTCACTCACAAAATTTAGTTTTCTGAGGTACAGGCAATAATATGCTCTGGTGTAGTTTATATCTAATAATGGCTATATGGGGAGACAGGTGTTCCCATGAAACATCTTGGCTATCTCACACAACCAGAAGAGTAATATGCTGAAACTCTTTAATCTCATGTATAAACCTAGTTATGTTGATTATATAATGTACCTTTTCTTGTGTTCAGCTCCCTAAATAACATATAAAGGATTTCATAGGCTAATGTTGAGTTTTAAATGCAGGGGTGGAATATCATAACTGCCCAATGAAGTGGTTAATAGATATAGGAGAAATTGATTTCCTATTTAGCTTGGCATAGGTAGCTTTGCAATTTTCTGCCCACTAGAGGGACTGCTGCTTATACTGCTCATTGCAGAGCACAGTCATGAAGTCCCTTCAGTATCTTTTATGAAGTTTTAAAACTTTGAATGACTGACTGATTAAATCCTCTGAAGATTATCTCCAAGATATATCTCAAAGTGTAAAAAGTTTGGGCACAGTACTCTTCCTCTGAGTCCAAATAATTTTTCAACTGAATTTTCTTAATAAATGTTCTTTCTTTTTTATAAAGTATTTTCTGTTCTCTTGATTTATCAGTCCAGACTTTCCTGTATGACGTTGGTGGGGATTAATTTAGATTTTTTTTGTCAAGGAAAAAATGTTGTATGTCTTTATTTATGTTTGGAGTAAGTTTTGTTTTGCAACCATGGTGCCAGTGAATATGGTAAACTAATCAGTTCTTGTATTCGCAAACGTCAGTGAAATGAGTTTCTCCTTTAACTGGGAGATAGCAAGTTTTGGGTAAGAGGCGCTTAAACTTACAGTCAGTATGAGAAAACTTCCAGATGTATCTGTGTGTTCTTGTTTGGCTGGGGGACTTTTTTTTTGTTTGTTTGAGTTCCTGACCTGCCCAATTTTCTTCTTAATTACAGAAACATGAAAGAATACAGGAAGTCCTGCATGACCTTATGAATACCTGTGCTAATTAAGTCACTGGCTTGATACTGGGAGAACAGCAAGGTAAGCAGTCAGGCCATGCCAGCAGCATTTCTTGTAATCTGCATGATTATATTTCAACAAAGCTTCAGTGCTTTCAGATATCAAATTCATAACAAGGCAGGCAAAGACAAATAGCCTGCAGGTCTGGATGTGATAGATTTACTTTTAGTTCAAAGCTTTGGTGAGCAAGCATCTCTGTTTTCCCTTCTGGGGGGGAAAAACCACAAGTTTTGCGGTCGTTTTCTCTTTTTTAGAAGGCAATATCTCTAATTTCGACAATCAATTCCTGACCAAAGCTCAGCTTCCTGGGCTGACTCTGGGGAGGGGCTGGAGGAAGGGTGGAATGTTTCAAAACTTAGCTGATGAAAAGGCATGCTGTTTTGTGGATGCCTCCCAGAATTGTTTAAATCTGTGTGTGTGTGTGCGCGCTTATGAAGGGAGGGGGGGAGAGAGATCTCCATGACAACTGGCCTGGCCAGTCTGTGTTCTCTGCAATCATTTTAGCTGGAATCAGTGCTGCGAGAGGTCATATGAAGGAGTTATGGGAAGCACAGCAGGTATTAGACACTAAACGACTGGTTTTCTGATTGCCTCAGATAATAACACAGAGTTTTGTCTGGGAAATACAAATCTGAGAATGGAGTGGAAAGGGAAGTGCTCCAAATTTCAGGTAACAAAAATTGCCTTTTTAATGTTATGTCCTCCCATTGTAAAGTTTGATGGTGTTTTTTTTTTCCTTGCTGCTGGTGGTGTTTACTCCCAGCCGAGAGCGTCGGAGCGAGCTTGGATTCCCTAACTCTGGGGAATGATGTCATGCGGCAACAGTTGGATTCTATTAGCCAGGGAAAGAGGAAACATCCTGCATTTTTTGTTTTTGGGGTGGGGGTGGAGAGGGGAGAGGGGAGTTACTTTGGCTCTTTGTTGAATCTTGTGCAAAGGCTACAAGAAGTGTTTAAAAAAAGTTTGTAACAAATTAACTCCCAGAAAATACCATTTAGGACCTAGACAGCACCAAACCTTAAACTCACTGCAATGATTACTCCTATATGCAAGAAAATTAATTTGGAAATATTACAGAAATTAGAAGACTTTCCTTTCATCTTGAATGCTCCTATATTCATCTTTAATGAGAAAATTAATTAAGCTATAATTAAACAGAGCATTTGGAGCCTCCCTGCACTTGGGATCCTTTAGTAATTGTTTGGAGAATGTGCTGCTATAGAGTTTCTTCTGGGTTGGGCTCTCTCTCAAGCAGCTGCTCATGAATAGATGATGCTGGCAGCATTGTTCTTAATAAGGTTTTCAGTCCTAGACTGTATTTCATAGCTGTAAATCAGCCCTTTTTGGGAGAAGACACTAAGGAAAGAAAGCAGGAAAGTCATAATTTCAGCAATTTGAAAGGGACTTTTCCTCTCAGCTTTCGTTTTGCTAAATGCTGTATTAAACACTCAGTGCTAGGGTATCATGCATAGCATTTTAAGCAGAATACCTAATGATGAGTGTACAACTGCTATATCCTAATGAAAAGACTTAAAAATTTGATATAATCCTACTTTGCCAAACATCACAAAAACACATTGTATCAGCAACCACTATGAATATATTAGGTCACCATTGTGCTTTTTAAATTCCCCTTTGGAGATGCTCATTTCTACTTTTATGCTGCTTTGTTCCCTTCTGTGCATTTCAGGCATGATCCAAAGCTTGCTGGAGTCCATGGGAGTTTTCCCGTCAGCTTCAAAGGGCTTGGGATCAGCCTCTGCCTGAGAACTTCCCAGCCTCTGTGTCAGTCTTTTGACTGCAGGACCAGGCCACAGGCTTTCCCTTTTCTTTCTTGAACTTTCCAAACAGAAGGTCTTTTGTGTTGCTCCAAACAATGCCAGGCGCTGCTGACTGGCTTCAGCATGGCTGGTAATGACACACTCTGGAGATAATGGTGGTGCTGATCTCCACTTTCTCCTCGTACCTTCCTAGAGGGGAAAGTGCAATGAACAGAAATCAGATCCCTCTATCCCACCTCCTCTCCTCACAAATGGCTGTTGTTTACGAGTGTGTCTGTGTGTGTGTCTGTGTGTGCAAATTGTTCCTCGATTAAAGGGCTGTGCTTCAGAGGGGAGTTCCAGGAAGACTTCAGGGAAAAAATGCTGTCACAGCTGTGACCTACCCTAGAGCACACAGCAGGCTGTGCTGGAGCAGAACTGACAGCTGTCATCTGCAAACTGAGGGCTCGTCAGCACTGCCTAACACTTTGTGTCCACCTCTTGCCTACCAGCTTGATTCCATAAATAAAATACTACTGTTAGCAAATAATGAAAACCCGGTTTGGAAAAACGTTTTTTTTCATCTCTTTGATGGTTGGGACCAGTTTAATAAGAAACCCTTGTGCTGTTTTTGACTAGAAATGAAGTGTCTGTGGAGCTGGTGTGCTGATTTGAACCATCTCCCTCCTTAAGAAAGAACACTTTGATGGTTTCCCAAGTTTAAGACTCATTTGCAGGAAAGTGCTATCAGTCCCTGAAATTTCTAAGACAGAAAAATCTAATGATTTTCAACATCAGAGCCACTGCTTTTAAGCACTCACATTGTACAGATGATCATCTTGGGAATCCTGAAAGATCTCTGCTAGGTGTTGCAAACTGGTCATACCAAAGGCAGCAGTGGGGTTTTGGTGTGTATGTGTTTGCTGTGATGCAGCAGGAAGCCTGGTGAATTCTCTCCCAGAGTTTCTGGCTGAGTGGCATTTCCCTTGATGGTCTGTGCTGTAGCATTTGCAAGTTACTTTGAAAAGTGATACAAGGCATCATTCCCTTGGTCCTTTAAGCTAATTTCCATATGTTCTAGCATTCTGAATGGCTTCAAATGAAGTTTTCATATGTTATGCTATGGATACCTTACAAGTAGGAAATAATAATCAAAAAAAAATAATATATTTGTAACTACAATAATAACAAGCTTGACACATTGTTTTTTCATCCGCTGAGGGAGTAAGCAATTCAGGAGGGCTGCTGGTATAGCTCATAAGGCAGGTGGAGTTCTTGCAGGAGTCTGTGCAGGTGTAACAGCTCTGTGTTCAACACAGCACCTCTGGACAAGTCCTTAGCTCAGCATTTACAGTTTGCTGTAGTCACCGCGTTTTAAGTGCATTCATTTCTGTATTTCAAAGCCAGTTGCTTTGTGTTGTCCTGATATAAATATCCTCACTGGTCCTAGGTGTCCACCATGTTTCTGCCAGTGGCTGTATGTCCATATTCTGTCTGTGGATAGTCAGTGGCTCTGAGTTTTCCAGAGACATTGGCATGGTTCTTTGATGGGATTTATTGCTTTCTGTCTCATTGTACTTAGAAGGAAAGTGAAGTGACAGCAGAAATATTTTTTTGTTTTCTTCTTGATTATCTACTGAGTAGTTTTTATATTCTGAGGTATAGTGTTTTCAATTGCTTTTATTACCTTGCATAAGTTCCTGTCTTGTGTAACCCCTTGTACCCTCTCTACCCCTAGGTTGATAGCAGAAGTGTTGTCTGTTGAAGTAAATTCCAGGTTAATTGCTACCTTGATGTATTTGTCTTTTTTTACTTAAAAATACTTTGCTTTGCAAATGAGCTGAGGCTCTCTAGAAGCCTAGACCTGACTTTATACCATTCAATACTTGTTTCTGCTCTTACTCCTTTCTCTAAATAACTACAGAGTCTTTTCTATTTTTCTTCTTAGGGAAAGTCTGTGAGACATTAGAAAAACCCTGTAGTTTTCTCTGTTTCTGCTATTTTCTTTGAAGGCTGATCTTCAGAGCACTTGATGTTGTGGACAGATGTACCATTAAATTCTTGAACATGAGATCAGTGTTCTTCATCTGTAACCTTATGCCCACTATAGGTAGAATTAACTGATTGAAAACAGTGCTGCAGATTAGTAGAGCTGCTCATAAGAATCTAAAATATTTCCTGATTTTCTATATGTTCATTTCAATTCCAGCAGTATGAACAAGGAGTTCTCAGTTGTTTCCTCTCATGTTCGGTTTTCTGGTCATGAGTGGCTTCCCAAGGTGTAAAATGTGACACACAAAAAGATCTGTTCTGTGCAGCTCGCGCTGGATATGAGTGTGGCTACCTTTAATTACAGCAAGAACCTCGACATGATGGCACTGCCAGTCTGCTCTGCAGTGAAGGCTCTCATTAGTGCTAATCTGTGATCTCTCTTCTGGCTGTGCATCTTTGACCCAGTTACTTTGCTGAACTTAGCACAGTTGCTAGTGTGACACAAAGCAGACTCTTGGCACAGCCCTGATCACAGAGCAGGGCAAGATCTGGCAACTTTCACACAAATCCATTATAATTAAGGCTTCCGGTCTGGGATTTAAACTGCTTCTTTCTCTTAAAAGCCTGAGAGGCTTTTAAAAGTATTTTTTCAGGCTGAAAATGAACCCACTGCTGGTAGAGGCAAAGTCCCCAGCTGATACTAGTTTCAGGCAGACCTGGAAGAGGCAGGTGCTGCTCTTGTTCCTTCATCAGGATTTGCAAATGTGCTTCCAACCTGAGTGTTTTTTGAACAGAGTCTCCCAGTTGTTCCTCATTTTCATGTGACAACAACAGAGTCCCCTAAGCAGTTACAGGAGTGTTGCACAGTTGGCTTTACTCCACTGCCAGCTCTTAGTCTGAGTTCAAGCCTCATGTAACATTAATCTTCTTTTGCCCACTTGGAGCCAAACTGCTGTAGTCAAGGGGCTGTTCAAAGGAGTCCTATTTCCCCATCCTCTCAGAAGCAGTGCTTCCTCCTAGAACCTTTTTTCCCCATCCTGTTGCAGTCTGATGATAAGAAGATGAATTGGAGGCTAAAACTTCTGCCAGTGGCAAGAGCACAGTCTGGCATCCCCTGTGCAGCTGGCTTCCAAAGGATACAAGCCATCAAATTATCTGTGCTTCTGGGCCAGCTGAGCCTGTTGGTTTATGACCAGAAACATCCCTCCTGTCTTTAAAGCTTCCTTGAAAGTTAAAAGGCCTCACTAAGCATTTACCACATTTATGGGCATGCTGAGGACAGTTGGGCAATTTTGAGAGTACAAAACCTGTTCCCTGCAATGCTGTTTCATGCCTTCTTGGTAGAGAGCAAAAAGCATTTGAGGGCTGCAGCAGTATGGAAACATTTGCAGCTACACAACTCGCATTCCCATGTTTCAATCTCTCACAGGCTCATGCAGACCTTCTATTATTAGTTTTAAAAGAATAGCTGACAGCTGATTAATTTGAATGGCGTATTCCAGAGAGAGCTGTTTTATGACTGTCAAGAGTGGCAAGCCAAGAAAATATTGACTGAAGTTACAAGGAGAGATTTCTGATGTAGAGCACAATCCTGTTTATCCAAAAGATTTGTAGGGGACAAAACCATCTTCATACCACCCTGCTGTCAACATGTTCAAGCCCGTGCTGGGGGAGGCGAGAAGCTGAACAGCTCAGTCTGTTTTGCATTCATTCCCTCTCAGTTTTCTGGGAGAGTTCCCGGGGGTTTCCTGGCGTGTTGTCACAGGTCAAGGGCCGTATTGCAGCTCAGTCTTTAAAAACCCACCTAAAAAATATTTTCAAGTGGCTCATTCTGGTGTTGGTTTTTGGAGAAGAGTCAAGTTGGTTTCAGAGGGAAGAGTGAAAATAAAACTACTTTTGGACAATGGATATGCTCTGTGTAATCAGCTGATGCTCTGGATTAGAGCTGCTCTGCTGTGCATCAGACTGGGTTTCACTGTTGTACTGACCCTGCTGCACTCAGGCTCAGGGCAGCAGATTGGCTTTTGGAAGGGTATGAAGATCTAAGAGCAGACATTGGTTTTTCAGTACTCTTTTTATTAGTAGCAGCACGTGACAGTAGGTTGCAAGTTGAGCAGTATTACCTCAGGACTTGTGTAGGGGCCTGCCTGGTCACCACTTTCATTTCCTGTGGAAAGCACTGCCCTTGTGTGCCACTTGTAAGCAAGACTCTGCTCACAGCCTGGGCAGCTGAGGTGCAGTTACAATAATCTTGCCCTGATCTGAGGCTTCAGCAGAGAAGGAGAGCCAGTTCTGTCCCTGCAGCTGCATAAGATGGTCCATTTAGGCCTTCTGCCTCCTACAGCATCAAGCCGTAATGTCACTTGCTTTCATGGGACTGTTCCCCTGCCCTCCCTGTGGAAGGCTCTAGTGTGGCAGGAGTCACAAAAGGTCAGAGTGAAGAGAGGCATGGGGCAAGAAGGCAAAACTGTCCCCTAGTCGTGAGAGTTGTTTTATGCAGAGGTTGAACTAAGAGCATTTAGAAACACTGACTTTGTGCCCACATGTTTGGAGCTCTTTGTGTGGCGTGGGGACTGCTATCCAAGCTGGTTGTGCAGAGAACCCCAACAGCAGATTATACTCTTTTTTTGCTCCAATCTCTGTGCACAGTAGAACGTGCTGTCAGATTTGATGTGGGCATTAAGATCTGCTTTCTTCTCCTATGGAGACATTACCCAGGTTTCTGCTGAAACACATCAAGAGCTGAGGTCCCTGCTGTGATTTATTTACTATTGGCTGACGTGTATGGACAGCAGAAAATGAATGTAGACGTGATTGAGTAAACAAATGTAAACATGACTCAGTGCTGTGCAATAGCACAGAATGCCTGCTGGGGTGTGTAACCATCTGGAAGAACTGGGCATTCAAAAGGCAGCCCGAAGTCTTCAGCTGCAGCACCTTGTCAGCAGTTCCCCGTGCAGTTCCTGTGCTTGTGACTCTGATAATGGGTGTGCTACCTGTTCTAAAAGTATGGCGAGATCCTCAGGTAGAGGAAGGCAGTGGACTTATGCTAAAGCTTTCCATGATTTTTCTGGAGAATCTACGCAGTTCATGTTCTGGGTAGGGCAGACTGATTGAACGTGGCCATCTATCCAGGGATTTCAGGAGTCAGGCAATGGCTGCTCCGGCCAGGCTGTGAGATGCCCTGAAATCCTGAACAAATTCCTCTCTCTCCACCTCAGTATTCCCATATACAAGACAGGCTGCAGTAGGTGAATTCTCCTGTGTATCAGCCCCTTGCTGAGCTGTATCAGGAGTGTGGGGTTGTTTTGGCAGCTGCATTGCTGGTGTGATCTTGCCTACAGCAGCACGTGGGCTGACTGTCTTCTGATATCTGGCATCACATGGGTCCCTCAGGGACACAGTGACAGGACAGACTCCAAAGTGAACTGCCACTGGTTTCTGAGAAGCCTGAGTTTTTACTACCTGTATTGGAGCCAAATGATATGCTGGCTTCTGGAAGCATTAAAAATCATTAAAAAATGATTTGTCATGAGAACAGGAGAAACCTGTTGCTTGCTGTGAGGGAACAGTCAGCTGCTCCTGAGTCTGGGTAGAAAAGGGAAATGCTAGGAAATAGCTGGAGGAACAGGGCAGGAAAAAAAGCCAGCTGATATTGTGAAGGAGTTAAGAGAACCTTGTTAAAACATAATTATTCTTCTGGATGAGAGGTGGGATTTCTGCAAGGTGGGCAGAAGGACAGCAAAGTCAAAACCCAGGCTTCTGGCTCAGCTTATCATTTCAACACTTATCATTGCAAGATTTGCTTATGATCTGATTTAAAACAAACTGACCCATCATTTTAGACTGGGAACCCTGTAAAATATTTTTCCACTATCATAGACACATGGTGTTCCCAAAACAAAACAGTCCAGGACACTTGTGGCAGTGGAGTGATGCTGGGACCTGCTGGGCTGTATCACTGCTGAACAGGAGCAGCAACTCTTGCCTCAGACAGATTGCCCTTGTGACAGTGGCTTGTTAAAGATTGTCACATCACTCATGTTTCCATGACAGCCTCAGGTCTGACAAAAGTGACAAAGCTGTGTTTTATCAGCAAATCCCCTGTGGGCCCTGGTCAGGAAAGCATATGGATAAGGAGAGAAAATTATTCTTCCTGCTCTTTGTTACTGACCGATTGTGCTCTTTGTGAGTGAAGCAGCCAGCCATGACTGGCTAAATTTCTCTGCAATTTGCAGTACCTCCTGTGTGGGGCTGAACCAATGCTGACTCAATACATTTTCCATTTGTTAAGAAGTTTTATTTGTTGTTTTGGGGACCAAGTAAGCTCTAAATGTCAGATTGAAGTTCTGGGGATTAAAGCACCAGTGGAGGTACAGGGCAGACTTGGGCACCCTTAAATCAAACTGACTGTTTTGCAGAACAGTTACAGAAATTCAGATAGGTATGTTGCTGCTGCAGGGTTGAAGCTGTGGGGTGAGCAGTCACACTTGTTCTTTTGCAGTTACTAAAAAAAAAAGAAAGAGCAGGAGCATTTCATTTATATTCAACTAATACATCCCTTTGAAATTCCTCAGTGAACACTACAAGATGCAGCAGTCTGCAACCGCTTGTTATCTGTAGCTTATCTATTAATATGTTGTATGCCAAATCACACTCATACATAAAACATGGAGAAAACAAAAGGATAAAATTATAGATATGGAGAGCTCTCTTCCCATCATGAGCATATCAATCTTGAAATCTAGAAGGATCTGTAATACCAGTATTTGCCCCTCTTATGCAGGGAAGATGACAGAAGGGAAATAATAGTTGTATAAATAAGATAGTATGACATAAGTACAATAAAAAGGAGGAGGACTTTTTGAAGTAGAACATGATTGCCCTTTCCTGAATAGAATCAGATCTGCTTACAAGCATTCAGTCCATCTCTGAGGGGAATTGCAAACAGGATGCAGCTTTGTTAATATTGGCAGGTATTCGAGTGTTTTTTTAACTGAAGTGGTAGACCCCGTGGCTCTGTATCAGAAGGCTGTGAGTTGAATCCTGGTGCTACACTCAGGATGCTGAATAAAATGAAATCAGGATGTCTCTCAGACAAATTTTTGTCACACGCTAATAGCAAATTCTAATTTCTGAGAGAGTGCTGAGACACAGCAACAGGTTGCCCAGAGAAACTGTGGATGCCCCATCCCTGGAATTGTTCCAGGTCAGGTTGGATGGGACTTGGAGGAACCTGGTCTAATGGAGGCTGTCCGTATCAATGGCAGGGGAGTTGGAATTAAATGATCTTTAAAGGTGCCTTCCAGTCCATACCATTTGATGATTCTATGAACTTTGTGACACACCAAGTATAGTCAGTGGGAAAATGAAAGACAAGGAATGCAAATGGGTTTATTCTCAGTGGATGCTATGTACCTCAGCACAGTTGGGTATTTTGTGAGGGAATACCTTTGTTTCACATTTTTAACAAAATCAAATCTCTATTTTGGGAAAGAGTTGAAAAATACTTTAAGAAAGAGAAGGTGTTTCTTAACGAATGAGGTATTTCTGTGCAAGGTTGAAATTCTGTGGTGTTTTTGGCATTGAAAGTAGAAAAGGCAACATTTGAGAACAGTCAATCAAAAGGAGTTGACAACCATTTCATAAGGTGTGACCTTTGTTTGTAGGCTCTGCTGGTAGCCGTCGTGTGCAGCATTACTAATCATGTTATATTTTCTTTTGCAAAACTACAGCAAAATGAAGCATGAGGTGACTCATGAAGTTTACTGCAAAGTGTTCTTTGTCTCCTGGTAACAGCCAGTCCCAGCAAGGTACCTCTTCCATTGCACCTTTGCAGGGATGGTGTAAGAAACTGTGTGGATGACATCAGAGCAAACTCAAATTGCCACAGTGTTTGAAGAGAAACTACTCAAGTGAGACCAACATTTTGAGTTTTGTTTCTATAGCGTTCACTATGCTCAGTCTTACTCTGTTTCTGAGGTAGTGAGTGTAATAATAACTGGGTTAGTAAAGTTCAGGCCACTGTTAATTTGAGTAGAATATTGCCTTTTTTTAGCTGTAGCTCTTCTGAAGATACACACATTTTGATTTTCAATAGCCATTAATTATCTTTTGGTTAAAAGGAAAGGCGAATGAGTCAACACATATCAATTTGCTCATCACTTTCCCCCAGTCCTGTCACAAATCCGTGGCTAAAAATGCAGTCCTTGCAAAATCTCTCCATCCTGTATCTCGATGGGAAGTTTGCATTTCTGTTGTTTTTCTACAGCCAGCACATTCCTGTCAGCAGTACAGGTGGGGAAGTGGAAAACCAGCTTCTTAGAATTGTGAAAAAGTGCTTTGTCTCTCAGCTGTCTGCATCCTAGCTTGCGTTTTTCATTCTACCTTGAAAATCTTCCCCCAGAAAAATGAGTCTGAATCCCAGACACTATTCCTGTAAAAGCAACTGAGTCATCTTCCTTGGGAATTGAGAGAGCACTGTGACCTGGGGTTACTGTCTTAGTGATTAAGATGAACAGATAGTTAAGAATTTGCTGTAAACCTATATTATACTATCCATTATTGTTTCTTTTGTGTGTAGTTATACAGGGAGAAAGCAGACAACATTGCTCTGGAACAGGTTGGGGTTTTCTTTTTCTTTTTTTTTTTTGTATTAATGTAGTGGCAGGCAAAACAAAAAATAATGGGACTCATAAGGAGTAAGGTGGAGAATTAAGAGAGATTTTTCTCTCTTTTTTTCCTCTTTCTCCATTATTGAAACCTTCCAACCAATACACTTTTTGAAGCAGTTCGTGTTTTACAGCTAAATGTTAAGTTTCCCCCACTTACACTGGTTAGGTGGATCATATATTTGCAGTTTCATGGCTGAGGATTTATTAATAATCTTGTGCATTCTGGTAAAAGTAAATGTGACAAATATCTTTGTGAGGGAGTTAGCTTGCAATAAATCTGTGGTGTACGCAAAGCAGCAGATCAGGTCTCAGAAAAGTGTGTCTGTGAGTAGGTGATTATACAGATTTTTATTCTTCCTCTCTCCCTGGATAAAAAGGACAATATCCAAAGGGGAGGTGCAGGATATTGTATACAGTTCTCTTCTTAATCTGAAAGCTTATGGGGGAGAAAGAAATTGTCTGCACTTCCAATTGTGGGAAAGACATGTGGACAAATGCCCCGAAGGGCAAGAGGTGTGTAAGGCTGTCAAGAAACAAGGAAAAGAAAGGCATTAAAACTAATTGAATAATTAGGTCTCATTCAAGTGGTGATTCATAGAACTTGGTTTTGGCTGTCTTTGGACAGAAACTTTGGAAGAAACACTAGCCAAGAGATGAATGAAAATGCACCACAGTTCTCTTGGCATATTGCCTTCCAAAATAGATGGTGGAGCTGTGTTAAAAATGTTTCTTATCTTGGTCACAAACAGAGCCACTCAGAGATGAGTTTAAAAAAGATATTCTACAGCAGCTGTAGTGAAAGCAGGATTCATTTTAAATTGTCATCCATGCTGTCAAATAACTGCTCAGTGTCAGTCAAAGAGAGGTGGAAGGCTTGAAGGGATCTAGACTGTTTTATTAGGTGACCAAGTAGATAAAATATATGAATGCTGTGCAAAGAAGACATGGTAGTGGCTTTGACTTATCAAATGGAAAGCTTTTTACTGACATGTGAAAGTTTGGTTAAATTAACAGATTAATAAATTTTACTTTAGAAGGATTCTGTACCTGATGTCTGTCATAATTTCCTTTGTCTTCATTTAGAGGGTTATGTTAACTGAAGTCTAGATTCTCTTTCTCCATGTACTGTGGAAATCTGATTCATGGTGTTGTATGAGTATATCCTGGTCAACCTAGAGATTTCTGGTGCAATAAGTGTTGTGAGAAAAATGAATATTTAGAAATGACATGTTAAATCACAGATTGGATTGCTGGAATCTCATCCTTGGGCTGAAGGACAATGTCACCAATTTCCCTTTCCTTTTCCCAGAGGAGGAGGTTGTTCTAGCCCAGAAGTTGATGGGAGTTTTGTTGTAATGATTTAAATTGCTTTTACCTTGTTGTATACTGGCAGCAGATGCTTCTTTCGTCTTGCTGTATGTGGAGAACTATCAATGAAATTTATTTCAGCTCTGTTGCAATTTTTGGAGTGTTCTTTTTGCCAGAGAAATATTTTAAGACACTGGAAATCTGTAGACAGCTGGTGCAAAAAGCAGTGAGCCTATAGATTGAAATAGATCTTACCAGTGTTGTTGAATCCTAAATTCCTTTTAATTTGAATATCAGAGAGTAGTGATTACCTAGAGAACCTAAGGAAGTTCCTGAAACAGCTCAAAGTTTAACTGATGTAAATAAGCCTGTACCTTTGTGGCACATCTCAGCCGCACAATATGCGATGACTGGGAAGCACTGGTTATTTATTTTGGGGTTTGAAGTTGTCAGGGAGCATTACCATGATCTTACACAGGAGTAATAGAGCTGGGCTGCTGCACAGGCAGTCTAGTGGTAATTTAAAGACAGAGCTAAAATCTGAGACCCCACTTATGCTAAATGTTATGTTACTGAGCTAAAAATTTGAGATCCCACTTACGCTGTTACTAAGGAAAGGACCTTTCTGGTGCCTTTCCAGCTCAGACTGTTGAAGCTGTGTGTACACAGTAGGTTTTCTTTTCTTTTAGCCATGTGGTATATTACTGGACTTGCTTTTTCATGTCTCTGGGCAGTTAGATTCTGCTGTATTTTCCCTTTATGGATGATCCTGGTTGAAAAGTCTGCTAATCTCCATTGGACTTGACAGAAAAAAATGTTAGGGATGTGATTTTGAAACTGAAAAGTGCAGCACTATAATAAATTGTGGCTCTCTAGTTGAACATGAGGATAAAATTCATTCCAGACCCTGTGTTCAAATGGAACAGTTTATGAATGGAAGCACAGCCCCTGGATTGTATTTCAGCATTAGTCTCTGGTTTGGACTTGTGCTGTTTCCAACATAGACAAGGATATATATTTTATAAGCTTTCATTCTTCCACTCTTCAGATTGTTTGAGGATAAAATCTCTTGTGCTGGAGCTGACTGTGGACTATATGCCATAGGAAAAATATTTTAGTTTTTTGAAAATAGCTTTATATTTGGCTGAAGGAGAACTGGCTAACACTTAGACATATCAAATCTGTATTTCTTCTGCTTTACCTTAATATCTCACTATCCATGTCATGTTTTATGTTCATCATCTCTATCCCAGCTCTGACACCTGTCAGGCAGGGATAACTCTGCTAGGTGACATCACAGCCATGTGTACTGTCATTTGAACAATCAGGTGTTCAATGAAGGGCACCAGCTGCAATAAGTGTGAATTAGTGCTGGTTATATTCAGATGGGCAAGCTGGAATACAGTAACGGTGTAGTAATCAAAGAAACAACCAAATCAAGAGAAAACATGCTTAAGCAGCATGTGTTAGGAAACCAGGAGTCTTGGACTGAAGTCTATAAATGTTCTAGCCCCTGCTGCAGAGAAACAGCAGCTGAGTAAGAGATGCTTAAAGATGAAGAAGGAGCCAAAACCTCCTGTCAGTTAACATACTGTGGTTTCACCCACTGCTTAGAACTGTTCAGTTTTAAACCTCTCAGATGGTTTATGTTACAATGTTGACAGACACAAAAATGAGATGCAAAAAGAAAGGCTTAGGGAAAAAGCTCGAGGTGTGATTTTACATATGTTAACTGGAAACTTAATTTTTAAAAAATGTATTCCTTCTCACTGGGATATTTAAAGATGCTGAGCTCCTGTAACTTTGGCTGAGAAATGTTTATTGATGTCTAGCAATTTCTTCATCTCTTAACTGACAAGACAGGATTTTAGTCTTGGTTTTAGTGATTAATAAGGACATGAAAGACCTTTATTCAGATAGGATGCTCATTCAGTCTTTCAAAACATCAGTTACTCTTATTTTTTAAATAGTTGGGAAGAATTAAAAGGGGAACTATAACAAGACTTCTTATTTCAAGTGGAAAATTGTGATAGAGCTACAGCAGCTAGTAACATCAGATGGGCTGAACTGGTCAGGAACCTAAATATGAAGGACACAGGGAAACAACTGTTCCAGCAAAAAAACCTCTGGAGATATTCAAAGCCCACCTGGACAAGATCCTGTGGAACCAGCTCTAGGTAAACCTGCAGCAGGGGTTTTGAACTGAATGGTTTTCAGGGGTCCTTTCTAACTAAAGTTATTCTGTGATTCTGTGACTTTTATAGCATGCTTGGAAATTACAAATACAGTATCTATTGCAGAAGAGGAAAATTCAGGTCAGTGATTACGATCATGATAAACCAGCTTGGAGGGAAAGGGCATGTGGAGCCTTGGAGTTTAAAAGTAAAACTTAGATTGTGCTGACTAATCTGATATCTTCCTCAGATTGCTCTATTGCAGAGTCCAAGAAATGGTAGCCTTGTTCTGTTTGGGCTTTTGCTTGATAGCAGAACCACAGTGGAAACTAAGTGAGAAATTTGGAATCAGTAGAGCAACTGGAGAGTGAATTGATAAGAATGTTAAGATAAGACTACTGTTGAGAGAACAATATCATGTTGTATGGAGCTTATTAATGAACTATCATGTAAGTATCTTGAAACTACTTTCATCCACTGTCTCCATAAAAACGTTCATTAAAAGGAATATGCAGTTAGATTTGCTCCTTCTACGCAGCTGGGTCGGTGACTTCTCAGACTGAAATAAAGGAAATGGCATGACAGTGTCATCACCTGAAGATGAAGACAGCCTGGGTGGGCTGAAGGCAAGCAAACACAAATTTAAACCAAAACCAATGTTGTCACAAGAACTAGGGACTATATGAAGTGGAGAGCAAGCCAAGATTGCTGTTGTGGTAGATCCTTCAAGTCCCTTATTTAGTATGTAGAAGAAACACCCTTCCCTTCAACTGCTGATTATGACTTAAAAATTTTCCTTGTTTTCAGTTTTAGTTCAGCTTCTTTTAATAGCCCTTACTGGTAAGAATATGAGTAGGCAACAAAGTGGGAACGGATGTTGTGAGTCTTTTACTGATGCTTTGAAAGCTGTAACACAATTGAGATAAATTAGTAGTACCAACAGGCCTGTGAACTCTTCTCAAGAATGTTCTCTTAAAACAGAGGGTAGGAATCTGGGTCAAGTCCATTTGTTAAGTGGTGTTTTAAATCTTTTTGTTGTTGTTGCCAAAGCATTAGTTTAAATAGTTATTTGTCTGTATGTTTCTATTTTTTGTTTCTTAATGGAAGCATTAATGTGTATTTTTTTAATGCTTTTCTATCCATAAACCATAGCTTGAATATTTTCCAAAAGAATTTTTACCAATAGTTTCTGCTGAAACTAGTTCTTGGGGGATCCATTTGCTGTTTGATAGAGGAGGTGTGGGTTTTCTTTGTTGTTTATAGTGCCCTCAGAGAACTTTAATTTTCACCCCCACACACCCCCTGACAAACCCCAAACCCCCATATTTGGCCTGAGTTCTCAGGGAGTAATCAGTGAGACTCAAATTGCTTGGCCAATTTGAACCCATTCAATCAAAGTCAGCACTTCTTTTCCCCTTTCCAGTTCCTGTGGTTGGTTTTTTTTGGCTTTTTTTTTTGGTTTGTTTTTGGTTTTGTTTGGTTTTTTTGTTTGTTTGTTTTTTTTTAGCTTGTAGAACTCATTGGTGCTATGTAAAGTAAGCCTTAGAAATAAGGTTCAGACTAAAATACAGTGGCCCTGGGCATTAAGTCCAGATGCCTGAACTCCCTTTGACATTTTGTGGAAGCAACAGGGGCCTGTAATCATTCAGACAAAACTCTGCTGATTTCAGGAATAGAAGTTCTTCAGGATCCAATATGTTGGCACAAAACCTATAGGAATGTTACTGTCAAGTAGGTGTTGAAACCTTTCCTACTTCCAAATTACTATTTTTCACAGACAAAAACTAATAGAAATGCTCCTTTTAATTTTGAGTTAACTGAGCAAGCAGACTAAAATGCTTGATTTTTGAATAAGCTGATTTCACTGAGCTATAGTGCTGAGAGCTTTACCAGTAGGCACAATTCTACATATTAAAAATCAAGCAGTTCCCAACTGCCTGGACAGGTGTTTCTCTATAATCCTGCTCATGTCCTTTCCCATCTTTGTCTCTGTAGCTGTTAATTTCTGAAACATGAACCTGTAATCTTAAACTCAGTAACTGATTGCAGAAGCAAGGTGCCTTCTGTACAGCCCATTTATAGAGAAGAGTATTTCTAATTTAATCTTTGTTTCTCTGTAGATGGCTGAGTTTCCAGGTGACTGGACAAGTCAGGCAATAGTAATAATAATAGAAGTTTTGCACTATGTAGTGCTAGATAAAATAAAATAACAATCAAAAGTTGATAAACTTCTCGGGTTTATGGGAAACAAGTAAAACTCTTGACTAAATTAGAACTGAATAAACACTTTTTACCTTGATTTAACTTGACCTTATCACTGAATTTTTCAGACAGCTTGCTGTCTTAAATCTTCTGTATGATCTACGGACATCAAAGCAATCTTGTCTAACAGCATAATGATTAATGGGGCTTGGCTGAAACAGGGTAGCTTTAAAGGAAAATATTTAGCTGGCAAGTATCTTTCACTTCTTCCAATAGAAAGAGAAAATTATGTATGAAAATATATTTTCTTCTCCTTAAAATGGGTAAAGTACCTTGCTGACAGTGCTTTGAAAGATTTCTGTAATACCTTTAAAAAGATTGTTATGGTGTTTCCTCATGTGGAATTTTGGCTCTGTGGTTTTTTTTTTGTCTATTTTCATTAGGCATTCACTTGTGGAATTACTCTGAAAATGTGCTGTATTGAAAACATGCTGTATTGAATGACATACACGTAAAGTCTCCCTCTTTTCTTGTGAGAAACAAGATTCCTTCTTGCAACCTGAAAGCCTCATTGAGTGTGGCAGGAGTGAAACATCTGAGAAACACAAGGCTCAGCAGATGCTCCCTTGAAGGTGCCTGTGCAGGCATCCCCTGGACTGACCACTGAGCTTAATACTTTTGTGTTGAATGAATTGTCTGTTTAAAGCAGCACTGAAAATTAATGCTCATTCTAGCACTTTTGTACAGCATCATTAAATACACAAGATGCAGAAGAAAATACTCTTCCTTGCCTACTAATTATGTGTAGGGAAAGGATGGATTTATTAGTCTCAGTATATTAAAACAAAATGCTGGGTTCATCATTGTGCATTGAATCTTCTTCACTTATAGATTTAAATGTTGTACTGTCATGTAAGAACATAGTCATAGTGAGCATCTGAAAGGGCTCACTGTCAACAGCCTGTTGGGTTTCAACTACGTTATTCATAAGATTCTTTCCTCCCTCCAGCTGTTTCCACAAATTGGAAAGGCTTTATTTCAGTTTATAAATGCTATTTCCCCATTGTTCATGCCCACAGATATTTTCCATGCCCAAATATCTATCCTCCCAAGAAAAGAAGTCCTGACCCTATAAAAGAAGCCATGTGGAATAATCCTTTGAGGAGAAAGTCCAAAATGGCACAATATTGGATTTGCCATCTGCAAAGCTTCAACAGCTGGTATTCCTCTGTTGTGTATCTGTGGGTGGGGACATGGGGCACAGAGCAGAATGTGAGTGGGGTGTGGTTGCATTTCCAAAGAGCTCTCATTTTTTGTGTTGTGGCTCCAGTTTTCCCATCAAAAGTGAAAGGGCTGAAACCTGCTTCTGTGAGAATTGAGTGGAGCAGTTGCTTGATGTTTTGCTACAGCATGAGTTGAATTTATCACTCACAGAAACTCCAACTTTATTGGCTTTTTGATGAAAAGACTGGTCAAAAGGTGAAGAAAATGCAGTTGTTTGAAATAGGGTAGAGATAATACTTACAAACTGCCATAAAATTAAACTGTAGTTTGAAAACAAAGCCCTTCAAACTATTTTCTCACATACATTTTCTGTAGAGACTCACCTAGCATATAGCTGCTGTAAAGAATCAGCCAAAGTGAATTTCATGGTTTTCACACCCTAAGACTCTCTAGGACCAGAAAGAAGATTCTTAACATAACTCTTGCATCTAAAACATAGGACAGAGAAAACCTGTTGTATATGGGTGTCCCACCATGTATTCTTCTTTAGGTTAAATAGGAGAATATCTGACTGGGGAAAATAAGGTAGGAGTTCAGATGTTAAGTACTAGGTACACACCAGAAGAGAGGCAGTTATTCCATCAGAAAACTTCAGGAATTCATGCTCTGTAGGCACCTGTGAATCCTGGTGCATTTATAACACCTACAAATTTCAAGGCAAATTATCAGTTAAAATACCTCATCCCGAAATCATCAGATGAGCAGACAGTCTCAAAAGGTATTTGAAGTGGATTCATATCTAATAAATCTTTACCTTTTGGAGTTGCAAAAGGCACTTGTTTTGTTGTAGCAGGGAGAAGTCTGCTGTCAGTCAGCTTTTGTCCACTGTGCACTAGGCACAGGTACAATTTTATCTGCCTCTATAATACAAATCACCTTTCTGGCATCATAAAAAGGTTCATAGGTATTTATCTAACTTTTGGAGGACTAGGACTGAATGAACTGGGGCCAAGTTTGTGGTACCAACAGGAAACCATGTGGAATTTGGCAATGCAGAGTTCATGCCAGACAAAACTGTTTAGTACCTGTCTTGAATGTTTTGATTTATTCATTAATCAAACACAGGGAAAATACATTCACAGGAAGCTGACACCAAAGAGTTTCAGTGTAATAGACTTTTTAACCCTCAAAAACATTTGTTTTGTGATGATGGAATTTTTAGTAGGAAAGCATTGTTCATGCTCTGTGTGTATACTTTATTCTACTCAATTTACTTACTGGACAAGAAGTTTATTTGTGATGTTTATTATCAAATTGTGTGTGCAGTACCTCTGGATCTGTAGCAGTTTGTCTATTTGTAGATGAACATTTTTAAATTCTCTGCTTACTGGTATTGGGATGATGAGGGTGCATACAACTGAACTGAAGGAGGAGCAGTGAAAGAGTAGGAAATGGGAGAGAAGTCTGAGATGTAATTTTCTTTCTGGTATCACCCTCTATGAACAGTAGCAAAGGAGTGTCTGAAACTAGAGTTTAGCTGACAACTGCGTAAGCACAAACTCTATGAAAGCAGAATAGATTTGCAGTTTTCCCTTTCACTAAATGAACTGTGTGTTATCAGAGAATAAACTGACTTGGAAAGGACCCATGAGGATCAGGGAGTCCAGCTCCTGGCCCTGCACAGGACACCCCAAGAGTCACACCATGTGCCTGAGACCATTGTCCACACACTTGTTGAACTCTGTCAGGCTGGTGCTGTGACCACTGCCCTGGGGAGCCTGTTCTAGTGCCCAACCACCCTCTGGGTGAGGAACCTTTTTCTAATATCCAACCTAAACCTCTCCTGACACAATTTCAGGGCATTCCTTCATTGATCATAACAAAATCTGCTTTGACATTTTTGTTGTGAGTAGACAGGTCCAATTGTGAAGGTCTGGTGGATGCAGAGTTATTGTCTATGATAACCACACTTGAAAAGAGACAACAAAATATTTTTGTATAGGGAGAAGATCCAGATTGGACTTCTGCTGCATTCAGCTTAAATCGATAAGAAAGAAGAAAAGAAAGATGAATGCCAGCTTTAGTGCCAGTGCCATATGAAAGTTTGCTTAAATATGGACTCCCATGAGATGGGGAAGGTTTGAGTCAAACTCTGCTGTGGGCTCATTCATGTTTGAAGTAGGAGAGCACGTGTATTCAGATAATAGATTTTATACCCTGGCCTTGTTGTGAAGAAGATATTTCCATATGGGTGCTATACCAAATTTACCCTACTGTGTGTGGAATGCTCTCTGCTTGGCAAAAGGCCAAAACATTCCCTGCAAGGGAGAAGGGCCTGGAATTGTATCTGATCCGTGTGTTAATCTGTGTCCCTTAGGCTTATCTTGTGGCTGTTCCTGTGTTGCAAGGGCAATGCTGCATATGCCTTTTCAATGAGATCATTGCAAAATCAAATTGCTATTAAATTATATTTTACCCACGGTTTTGAACTCAGCTAAAGTAGCAACACCAGTGCTAAAACTTTGAGTAGAAATGCTGGTGCTGCAGCAACATTACAAATGCTGTCTGGATAAAATTAATCATTTCATACAAATATTTCAAGTTAATGTTACATGTTTCAATATTGTTAAGCATAAGTGATAGCACATTGTGGTGCTGCAGCCAACCTGGAAACAAGAAATGGGACCCTATTCCTGCATGCACTGGCTACTTATTATTCCTGGGCACATCCAGCTGACTGTAAAGGCATGGGATCACATTTTCTTCCTGACATGTTTTTGAGGCTGTGTTCTCCTGTGCCCTCTCTGGCATTACAGATGCTCAGACTTGGCTTGCAAGCAGAGAAGTGGGATTTGGGAAGCTGGGATCACCCATGGGAGCATTCTGCACGGGCCTGTGTGACGGGGGCAGCACTTGTCAGACAGCCCCTGTGGGTCTCTCTCTCCCCAGCCCCAGAATGAAGCGGTTCAGGCTGTAACACTCCTCTGTGTTAGGTTTACTCCTGCTCTGCGGACTGTGAAGGAAGATTGTTCCCTCAGCAGAGCTCTCCTGCACAGTGGGTCTATTCAAGCCTACATCTGGGAAGATAGTTAGTGCCTTCATTTATGAAATTCCTATCATAGAAGTGCAAGTTCTTTGGAATAGCAGCTGGTCTCTTGAGAAGTCTCCAACATGTCATGTACACAGCTGCATGTAAATCATTTTCATAAAAGGAAAGAAGAGAAGCTCTTTTAAATTATCATATACCATCTCCCAGCATGTGAATGTTTAAAAGATATGTGTTACCATTCACAGTTTGTTTGTGGATTTGTTTCTGTTTGCCTCTATCTAAACCCCTGGGGTTCCCTTCTGCCACTCTGGATGCAGCACACATGGGAACAGAGCTAGAGTTTCTGTGGCTGCTGCTTGGTTTTCTGTCTCTGCTGGGAAAGGTTGTTGCTCCAGGAATCCTCAACAGAAACTCCACTGGCAGGAGCCACAGTCCAGAGTGGTTTGATGGCTGCAATCGGCTCCAGTGGGTGGATGGGGAGGTGTTTCCTTGCTTCCTTCTACAAGGAATGTTAAAACAGGTTTAAGTGTTTCCGGTTGTTTCTCTGGCTAGTGGTTGGAGGGCTGATGAAAGGTGATTTATAACACTTTTGCTTGTGGTAGCTTGTTGAAACTTTCCTTTCATGCAGATGACAAAGGTCAGTGCTGTGGGAACTGAACTCTTTCCTTGGGAGAAGCGCCTCTGCTGATGGCCGGGTATACCTGTGACTGAGCGATAGGTGGGAAGGGACTCTCTTCAACTCATGATCAGCTTGTGATAGTAAGGGAAGAAAGCTTATTTACATGGTTGGTATAAAGCTAGGGGATATCACCCATGAGGACCATGATATCATTTAATCATCAATACATTCAGTTCTTCATCATTTTATCTTATAAAAATATCCTTTCTAGGAAGAAACAGCTCCTTCTCTGTTGGAAATTACTGGCATTTTTTATGTTTGTGGAGGGCAACTCTTGAAATTCCTTATGTTTCTTCTACTGGCTTTTCACTGTAGATTCACACTTTCCTTTTTTTTTTTTTTGTTTTAGTGTGGAAGAGTGAAATTCCAGCAAGGCTGACTTAGTGAAAACTGAATTAGTGTTGATGGCTGGAGAGAAATGTAACTTGATCTTCTGTCTCCAGCGCTTGAATCAGGAACTGAAATAATTGTTCTAAGATTCTGGTCAAGTTGCCAGAAAATGGAGCGGTGCTTCTGCCAGATGGTCACTGCAGAAGTGCCAGACATTCCTCCCCTCTTTGAGCTTGCAAGTGTGCATATTTGAGAAGGAAAATACACACAGGCAGCAGGGAACTGAAATGCTTTTCTCCCTGAGATGCTTGCTGAGTGTGCAGGGCCATGCTGCAAGGCAGCGTGCATGGGGATATCAGTGTGTGACGCCTGGCAAAGGGATATAGGCACAAAGGAGATGTTTCTGTTGAGCAGTGACATCAGGCACTCTGTCACAGGGCTTGACAGACAATATCAGGTAAATCCACCAGAAATGGGGCAGGAGGGCACATCATGCAGCAAGAGAAGATAGCTCAGTCCCTGAAGGAATCATGGCTCACTGGAAGAGATGATGTTGCCTGTTAGCTGCTAAGCCCAGCTGTACTGGTTAATGATTGGTGCCTTTAATTGAAACCATTGTGCACTACTACAGCCCTGCCTTGTAGGAGCTGCTGGTGCAATAAATCTTGATTTTTTCATATTAGAAAGCTGTGTTCTTTGGGGATATTGAAAAGTCTCGGACTTTTTTCCTCCCCGCCCCCCCTTTTTGTTGCTATAGCTACTACAATTTTTGTTAACAAAGGGAATAAGAAGTAGCTTGCTGTGCTTAGTTTGTCATTCTAGTATAGCTGCCAATATTCTCTCAGTCCTTTCTCTTCTCTTTTTCTTCCAATCTCCCTTAGAACCAATTCTGTAAAGAAACTGCAGGAGTCCGGGAACTTCAAGTCCCCTGCAATCACTGCAGGGCTGTATGTGCATGGGGGATGAGGCTTTTACCCATGAATTAGGGACTGAAAAACTTGAATTTAGATTTGAGTTTGGGCTTGTGTATTGAATGACCAGCTATGCAGACCCTGAGCACTTCTCCTTCTCATGGACTTGCACCTGCTTTGCTACTGCATGAATTTCTGTCTCTTTTGGTGAAGTCTCACGTCAGGTTACCACAGTATAGCAGATCCATTTTTCTTGAAGTATCTTTAGGAAAATTCAAAGTTTATTCCACGAGGAAGATTTTAGCCATGGAATGAAAACATCCCGGAGCACAAGGAAAGGTGGGCTGCTTTCTGTGGAGGACACAGAGTGTGTTCCTAGTGTGGAGGGGAAGAAGGGGGGTGTATTTCTCCTCCCACCTGGGATTTCTTATTTCCCTTTCGTCTTTCTAAAAAATCTCTTCACTTTCTTGTTTCCCATTTGTGTTTTTCTCATAGTATGTTAGTTATCCTTCACCTCACCTTTGTTCTACCAGTCTTGAACTCTTCTCATGTTTGTCTGGACCTAGGCCCTCCTCTCTGTTTCTACTTTTCCATACATCCTCTGTTTCAGCAGTGCAACTAGGAGGGTGGTAGGGGTTCACTCATTTTGCTGGGTCCGTGCTTCTCTCTGATAATTCTTTACTCAGTTGTCTGAGATGGGAGTTTAGGCAGGCAGGGCATAGACTGTGCCCTTTCAGTCAGGCTGCTCACACCTCATTGTAGTTTACCATCCTGGGAGCACAGGGGGCTTGGGTTTGTTTCTTTTGTCTTGGAACATGTGGAGTTTGAAGGAGAGGGAGGCAGTAGCCAAGATGTTCATAGACATGAAGGGAATCTGAATCAGAAAACCACTGTGCATGAGAGAGCTGCTCATTGCCTCGAGACAGGCCAGTTTTAGGCCTCTATCTCTTGTATAACAGAGATATTTGGAGATTTTGATAGATTTCTGAGGTAGTAGGAAAGATAGGAGTACCTTTGAGAAAATGGGCCATTCAGCCAGATGCCAGAATGTGTGTGGTGGGCTTTAATCTCTGGCACTGAATTTGTGGATCTCACCTCTAAGCAGGCTTCCTAAGACTGCAACTGAAATCCATGTCAGAGCTCCAACACAGCTCAGAGCTCCTGCAGATGTTACTTTAAGTGCAAGAACATAATTTCTAAATGTAAACAGATACCTTCCTGAAAGGTTCCTGCACAAATCCCTAATACAAACAATGGACTTACTTGGCATCCCATTTGTTGCTGCTAATGTCTGTGTCCAGGTTCACTTCTGGATGTACTTTGGATACAGGGGAATTAAGATCTTCTCTAGGGGAATTATAATCTTCTGTGTGCCTTTCTACAGATTCCCTGGGTAACTGCCAAGAGCTAAAGAGACAGACCCAATGTTGTTCTCATATCGTTGTACAAGCCAAGACAACTTCGGCCAGTATTTTCTACTTAAAACTCTGAGGTCTCCAGCCCATACCTCATCCTCCCAGGGTGCTTTTATATCATCATATTGAGACAGTCCATGCAAATTAATAATTTCTTCCCTGGAACCATTAGCACTGGCAGCTTGGGTATCATGGACAGGACCTGCTCCTGGGAGATACTGGCTCAGAACAGTCACTAACACACAGGGATCTAACCAGAAGGAGACTCATGGTATCACCACATATCAGCTCTTGACCTTACTGAGGTATTCAAAGATGACTGCCCTTCCTCCCATCATGTATTATTAAAACAATTTGCAAGGCCTATAACTGCTAATAGTTTTGCAATTCTCACTCTAGCAGGACTCTGAGTGGGAGCCACGTGTGCCTGACAGGCAGGAAGGGAGGTATGCTGACAACTCTGGACACAGCAGCTTGCTCTGTAGCGTGGCTGTGACCCGTGTTTTGCCTCAGATGGTGCTCTAACAAATCAAAACCTACAGCAGTTGCAAAGCCAAGATGCTTCTCAGCTGTCTGGCAGACTCTGTTACTCAGCCTTGGCGTGAGGAGGGTTCAGTCATCGCTGTCAGCTCAACTGGAAAGTTCCTTTTAAGACTTACTAAGACTTTAATCTTTGTTTGTTCACTCTGTGAATTGCATTGGGATGTTTTTAGGGACTGGTTGCACCCTGTGGGAAATACTAAAGGACACTCTGTTTTCTTATTTATCATATCCTTTGTGACACATAAGATATTAATGAAAAAGAATCTTTGTTCCTCAAAGCTAGCCAACTCTCATTCCTTAGAAAATTTATAATTTGGTTTTTGTGTCACAAGAAACAATTCATTGTTGTGCAAATGGTGTTGATGTTGCTGTTAGAGGATTATGGTTTCACTGAGGAGTAAGCAACAGGAGCAGGTGAGCTCCTGAGACCTGAATGGTTGTTTTTATGCAAAAATCCTGGGGATGAAGGGAAAGAACAAAGGAAGAATAGTACCAAAGAATTGTGATGTATGTTTGGCACAGTTTCTAAGTAGACTCTTCCTACCCTGGTATCTCAAATCAAGATACTTAAGCTTGAAATAGTCAATGTATTTTTAAAAATCCAACCCTTTTCTTTAGCGTACACAGGAAAATACTAATTTCTGATTCAATATCAGACACATATTTTCTGTTTATGTCTCCTTCTCTAAATGTTGTCTTCCTTGGTTTTCATGTTGTTTTCCTTCCATTTGGAAGCTGTGATTGCCCTAGGACTGCTGAGGGTAATAGAGGAGCTTAGCACTGAGTTCTTACCTAGTTTAGACATTAGTTTTGGACTGCATTGTGTTTCAAGTGAGGTCTGTTCTCTTCACCAGGTATTGCCCATTTTCAATTAAAGGGGTAAAAAAATATCTTGAGAGAAGATAAATGAAATAATAAGAACATAAAGTAGGGCAAGGAAGACAGAATAAAGGCACAAAATAGGAAAGAACAAGAATGTCAGAAAAGGGAAAAGCATTTTACGTGGCAGAAAAACAGGAAAGGAGGGTGAAGGGTGAGTGGAGAGCTGTCTTTGCTCCAGGCAGAGTCTGCTTTTCAACTGCCTGGGGGAGGTAATTCGTTTCCCCACCAATAAGTGCTGCAACATCAGTTTCCCAGTAGTACCAGTTCGGTGTAGTGGGGACTGAACTGCTGAGAGGGTGGGTTTGGCACTGCAAGGGTCAATGGCAACCAAGTCCACCACCCCTGCTGGCTGTAGTAGCAAGTTTGTGCTAGAAGTAAACTTACCATCACTCTTGTGAAAGCTTAACACAGAGACTGGTCACTGACTTGGTTGGAAACCTGTGGGTTGTAGGGAGGGAAATTTTGGATGAGACTGTGGAGTTAATCCCAGTCCAGAGAGCAGGTATTCCTGATGTAATTCTTGTAACAACGTTCTTGGGAGTCTCTACAGGCGCCCTCTCAAGGCAGGAATCTTTAAACACTTATTGGACTTTCCAGTTCATCAGAACTGATGTTGTTCTGGGAGGACAAAATTATCTCTTTTACTGGAAGGGAGTAGGCAAATTGCCACAAAGCAGGCTGCAACTCCTGAACAAAAGTTTAGCTGTACAACACCTCTTGACGTGTGGGCGAGCTCCCTTAATGCACCCAGAAAAGCATATTAACGTGTTAAGCTGACTTCTTCTTTCAACATTCTGTTGCAGTTACTGTCAAGAGAAGAGTAAGTAGACACAACAATTATTATTAATAATATGTTTATGAAAATTTGTATTTATTATAAAGTAATTCTTCAAAAACATGAGTTCGTTTTAGCAGCCTGTAGTTCTTCCCTGTTATGCCTCCCTGTTATGTCTCCAGGTCTCTGTCCTGTGGGGCAGACCAAAGGAGTAATATTTTCCCATATTTTTCAGATCCCAGATCAGTGGAATTTCAAGGGGAAAATAATCTGCATGAAAAAGCTTCACAACTCAAGGTCTCAAGCAGATTTCAAGCCATATTAGTGCTAATGCCAGGAGAGGACTCAGGAACCTACATTCAGAGGCTCCCTCCTCAAGCCATCAGACACCACATGTAAATTCTTCTTCTAGGTTCAATAACATCCACCTTCTGCAGAAGAAGAAGAGGGAATCAGTTCTTGGAATGTGCTAACTGATGGACATTGTGTATTAGAAAGCAGGAGGTTTTCCTGAAGCTATAAAGTGATTAAAGCACTCTGGGTTGCCTTGACTTTTCAGGTGCTTGCTTCAAGCCTCACTTCTCAACCCACTCCCATTCACAGCTTTCAGTGAAAAAAGACTCACTTTTTCGGTAGTGGGACTGAGAGTGGGTGCTTCCCAAGTGTTGGGATGCTTTAGGAAATTAAGAATAATTTTAAACTGCAGTGGGGAGGACAGAGGATTTACCCCTCCCCTGCTAACACCTGTTAATGGAACTAGACATTAGACAAGGTGCTGTAATGTTCATTAGCCCAAAGTGTGACGGCTTTCAGTGCCTAATCTGTCCATAAAAAGCCTCAGGCCACACTTCAATTTTAAAAGAGTAAAAGTGTATGGATCATTAAGAGATGGTCCATAAGGAATATTCTGTCATTGGACCTGCCTGCAATGAGGGAGGTCTGTTAGGAAACATCAGCATTGCAGCAGCCCTTTTCAGTCAGGATGTTGAACCTTGCCTGGCACGAGCAGCAGATCCCATGTTGCCATCACACCATTTTTCCTATTTGTCTGTCATCTTTACTTTTTGATCCTGATAAATGGTTTGTGAAGGTTTTAGGCAAAATTGATGTAATGATTCTACCATTTGGGCTCATTAAATTGCCAGTTTCAGAGTAGTGTTAGTGAAATTAGTGAAACCTTGTCTGGACCAAAACACAAATTACAGCTAATAAGACGAAGTCAGACGAATTCTTTACATTTACAAATGAAATAGAATTCTGCATTTTTTGACTAGGTTTGTTAGCTGGTTTACAAGGCAATGCAGAATCTATGTGACATAAATCTATATTTTTGGATTTGTTCTTAACAGTATGTCACAATACTTGAGAGATTTTGGTTTCCATTGCTTTGTGAAGAATAATTTGCCAATACTGTAATGAGGAATGCTCTCACTCAAGCCCAAGGGATGTGATTCTGACCATACAATGATTCAATACACTTGCAGGGCTGTCAGACCCATTTGAAGGCTCTAAAATAACTTTCTACATGACCATAAAACTTAGTTTAGGTTTTCTTTCCTTGTTTCTTTGACTCTGGCTTTTTTTATCCCTTGTTTTTTGGGGTGGGG